>JABEVN020002638.1:0-20854 GCA_013146195.2 Codonopsis lanceolata
GAGCATTATCGAGGCCTCGACCTCTTATCAATCGGGCCAAGGCTGAGCAAATCATGGATCAACTACATAATTGGTACACATGGGCCCCCATGAATGGCCATATGTTATCAAAAAGTCATCAAACCGAGGTAATATTGAGTACACTCGAAACTTACTATCGGTGGAGTGCGACATTGCGGCTTTTGCTAATCTCTTGCATGTGCCCCAGCACGTCCTATACAACTCCGCGGCCCCTTGGCCCTTGCGTAGGGTATCGGCGTCATAAGCCCAAATTCACAGAAGGGATCAATGGCCATGAATATGTCTTGGTAGCCGTCGATTACTTCATGAAGTGGGTGAAGCCTCTTCTACAAGGTCTAGCAGATTCAGGAATTTATTGGACCAATATCATATCCGCTATGGGGTACCTTTCGAGATCATCTCGACAACGGCTCTCATTTTGAAGGGGATGTGAACGTACGCTTAGCGAGTTCAAAATCCAAAGACACAAATCCTCCCCCAGGCCACAAGCCAATGGTGCCGTTGAAGCGATAACAAACCCTCGAGAACATCATCGAGAAAATGGGCGTCTGAGGAAGGCGGCGAGAAAAATTGCCACTAGCCTGCAGGAGCTACAGATGCATCGATCAAGCGCACCAGCGGGGCTATCCCTACTCTCTAGCATATGGCATGGAGCGGTACTACCAATAGGGTGGAAATTCCATCATTAAGAGTAATGATGGAAGCGATATAGCAGAATTGATTAGGTCAAGGCGGTACAAAAACTGCCTAATTGATGAGCGGCCTTTGTCGACCTTGAACATGCCGAGGGCATATCAAAGGCGTATCGCCAGACTTTCAATAAAAAGTCAAAGGCCGTGATATCCAAGTTGGAGACCTCGTGCTTGGAAAAACCCTAGTTATGTTGATACTAGGGGAAAATGGAAGTCTCCGGATGGGACCGGTACATTGATAAGGAGATCCGTCGGAGGTGCCGTGCTTCTACGAACAGGGACGGAGAAGACCTTGTCCAGCCTTTCAACCTCGACAAACTCAGGTACTACGCTGAGCCATCCTATCAAGCTAATGCTTCCCTCTTAAGTTTGAAAACCAGAAAGGGCGGCCTAGGCAAAAGTTAGGGCATATAAAAAATAATATATATATATATATATATATATATATATATATATATATATATATATATATATATATATATATATAATGATGAAAAAAATAATAAGGGCTCGCTAGGTCGAAAACGAAAGGGCGGCCTAGGTAAAATTAGAGCACAAAAAAATTGAAAAAAATAATAATGAAATAAAATATATAAATAAAAAGGAGAGGAAGGCATTATTTGAAGCCCTCAGTTTACCTCGATCTTGACACATTAGAGCTCGGTGAAGAAAGAAAAAACCACAAAGCGGCTCATATTAAAACACTAAAATATAATTTTCTGAGTCCTAAGGTGCAACTTAGGAATATTTATCAAAACGTCTATATTATACATTATTTGCATTTGTACTTATCTATATCTTTATACCCCCTTTGTTTCCCAAACAATTCCTTTTCTTGCCCTCGGCCAGGCGGTCTATCAATGCGGCGTCCCAAGGCGGGGCCCATATACTCCTTACTGCCGAGGAAGCCCACTCATCGCATGAGAGCCACCGGGCGTCTCCTCCTCATCATCGATATCATTATCTGGATATTGTGCCTCTTGTATCCGGTTTGATAATCGACACTCATTTGTTCCACATCGATCGCGAAAAAAGGAGGCCTATGAAGGCGGCTACAGCACGGGCTCAACGACACAGGCGCCGAAAGGATAAGGGATTCGACCATTTTCCGTTCCATATCACCTAAAAAGCTCGCTTTAATCAAAGGTGTATTCTTAAAATCCCTTTCTAAAATCTGATTGTGCCATTACATTTTAGATGTCAGGTATAGTTTATTTTTGTGTGAATTTATTTTGCATGTGTAACATATTGCATCATATACATTATATTGCATTATATCATAATGTTTGTCGGGTTTCTTTTAAAATATATAAAAAAAAAAAGAAAGGAAAAGATACTAATGTCGCGAGGGGATCTGAAGCTAATGTGCTCGGGACGGCCGGCTACGGAAAAACCACCACCCGACCAGGACCGTTGCGAATCCCGACCTGCGCCGGCAGCGGCTCGACCCATCATCATCATCATCGTCATCATCATCATCGTGCGTCATCTCGGCGTGCGGGCCGCCTTAGCTGCTCCCCACAAAATTCATCGACCAATTCGATATAACTGGCGATCTTTGAAAAAGCCCATAATGACTTCTTATAAGTAGACACGTTCACCTAAAAAAAGGAGATGAAAAAAAATGAAAATAAAAAAATGTTAGTCTCGAAAAAAAAAAGGTGCAAAAAAATGTGTAAAAAAATAAATACAATAAAGGTGGATGTGTCTACAAACGAGCACTTCTGGGACACGGCGGCTCCTCAGGAATCTCGGCGTCGGGGAAGAACACGCTCTACTAAGCCACCGCCTCATGCGAAAAGTAGAGAAAATATCATCGAGCTCAGTAAACATCGGGTTCTCGTCGAGAAGTGAAGTAAACGACCAGAACTGGCGAAGCATCAGAATGCCGCACTGGCACAGCAGGCTTGAGGAGGAGGGGGATGCGGCTCTAATCTCGGAAATCCTCAAATGCGACATCCTTTGGATAATCTGTCGCGGGAGCGAGGTATTTCCCAAATCTTGTTGCCCGTCCATGATCGATCGAGACTCATCACCAAGCAGGAGGCCAAGGAGGCACCAGGAGCCATTAGAAAGATTGGTCTTGACGGTTCACCCGCTTCGCCCATATACAAAGAATCCACCATGATGGAAACCATCAATATCCGGCGGTGAACATCGAGTAGTAGAATAATGTCCCTCCAATCGAGGCCCTCCCGAAGAAAGTGCAGAACAGGACTTGAGCCAACAATTCTCCGCTCCAGCACTCTTTCCTAGTATTACAACCACCGTCGTAAATCGGTCGGATCAACCCTATTGCTATCAACATATTGGGACGGATATGAGGCTGGGCAGGTCGTTGAACACGAATGAGGCGACTGGCGGCGAAAAATCTAAAAAATGAGAAGGCCGGACACTGCGAAAAAAAAAAAGAGAGAAAGAAAAGAAAATAAATATGTTGTCAAAAAAATACATAGAATAAAAAAATGATACATAAAAAAAAAAGAAATTATACATTAAAAAAAATGAATAAATGATGAAAAGCAAAAGGCATGTACCTCCCACGCAGGGCAAATCCATTCATGGTCGGTGAATCATTCGGTGGTGGCCCTATCCATGGAAGTATAAAGTTCGACCAAACCCGACTGTCCCCAATCATAAGGGATCCGATCAAAGTCTGAAGACAAGCAGACGGGACGAGGCTCTCGAGGTGGCAGAGGAGTTGGCAAGAGCGATGCCAAGAAAGAAGAAAAAGAAATGCTCTTGCCACTCGAGTAATAGCGACTTCGTCATCAGCAGGCAGGCCGGCCAGACCGGAGCATTATTAAGGCCACTTCGAGCAGCTGGCGATATATCTCGTCCAGATGATTTAAAAGCGGGGCTCGAAGCCCCGGAGGTCCAATCTCCTCCCTACGATGTCGGAGAGTAAAGTCAAGGGCGAGGGTCTCCCCTATCTTTGGTAGGGATTCAAATGTCGTGATCGCTGACGAAGTCACATGGGGTCATGGTCGCCTCCCCCCAGCTAAAGTGAAAAGTATGGGTGGGTGGTGTCCCACCAGAAGTCCCGAAGCACATCAAAGATGGGAAGAAAGTTGGTAAAGTGTGTGAAAGAGTGCAGAAAGGTGCTAAAACCTGAACCCTCTACCAACGACTTTGCAACCTCGGGCAGCATGTCGAAAATCTCAACCACATTGGTGTATGATACCGCACCCTCTCAAATTCCTGAACTTGAAAAAAAAAAAAAAGGAGGTAAGTTCTCTACCCTTATTTCCTTCTAAATGCATGGTCTTTAAATAAGTAAATAAATAAATAATAATGAACATATTGCATGTTTTATACTTCATGATTTTTTTTTACAATAAATTCTTTTAGCAAAAAAAATAAAATAAAAATAAAAAATAATAAAGAAATCTTGTCCATAACAAAAAGAAAATAAATAATTCTTAAAATTGTTACATACCATTTTCATACATGTACATAAATCTACATAAAAATAAACATCATTCTTTTATATAAAAAAACAAAAACAAAAACAAAAACAAAAACAAAAACAAAAACAAAAACAAAAACAAAAACAAAAACAAAAACAAAAACAAAAACAAAAACAAAAACAAAAACAAAAACAAAAACAAAAACAAAAACAAAAACAAAAACAAAAACAAAAATAAAAACAATTTTTTTTTTGTAATATATTTTGCATATAAATAATTTATTTTGCATCCTAAATGTCATCAAAATGTATATTAGGACTGCATTTGCCATGTGTATAATAAAATGTGAAAACATTCATGCATCATCTTATAATTGTTACGTCATCTACATCAAGTAGAATAATTCATGCATTCATTATGTGCATTTCATTTGTCCATATAAATTTGCCATAGGGAATGCGCTAAAAAGAAGATAAAGTACCACCAATCATCAAAATAAATATCTTTGTGACATTTACTATACCCCTGCAGCAGTTGCATGCTTGAAAAATAAATCTAAGGGCATGAAAAATATCTGTTTTGTCATGTTTTTATCCGAAAATATGCCCGAAAAGCGTTTCGGAAAAATTTAATTTGTACTCCGAATATTCCGTTTCGCGATTCTATCGCATGCAAAAATGTGATTTAGTGTAAAACATGCATCATATAGCCCCATTCGCATTTAGAATATAAATCATGCATAGTAGGGTCAAATAGTGACCACTAGTTCAAATCATGCATCGCAAAAATAAATCATAGAAATTTCATACATTCTCACTTAATTACATCATTTAGACATAAATAGGACATGCATATGCATTACTAATAAAGTCAAAAGTGCTCCAAAAGTCCCAAGCAGTGCAGAAATTGCGTCACGAAAATAGCGAGGAAAATTTCGAAAAAAAGAGAAATCTTCTGAGTCAGTAGTCGGAGGGAGGTTGGACACATGAGTATTCCGATCTCGCAAAAGTTTGCCCCAGTCATTTGTAGAGTACGGGTGCTTGAGTTTATTCCGGACCAAGCTAGGAGGTTCTCTCCTCCTCTCGCCCGGTCTCGGTGCATCGCCGATGCCTTCCCCTTCTGGATCGCGAAGAAGATGCCATCGCTAAGTAAAAAACATTGAAATTGGCGGAAGAAAATCGAGAAAAGGAGCGAAAATAAAGAAAATAAAAAAAGGAAGCGGCAGGAAGACAAGTGGCTATGGCGGAAGAAGAAAAAAGAAAAGAAAAGAAAGAAAAGAAAGAAAGAAAGAAGCGTAGCTTCTCTCTTCACTCTCGTCCATATAAAGGAGAAAAAGGGAATTTTCCTTTTTCCCCTCAAAGTTTGAAGCTGCGACACTTTGATCCTCGAAGTTTCAAAGTTTTCAAAATGGTCCACGAGCCTAACGGAAAGTTAACAAAGTTAATCTTGTTAACCAAAATTAGCAACCATTCACCGGAGGACAAAGAAAATAACATCCCAGTGGTCAGAAAAAAAAATAAAAAGAAAAAAAAGAAAAAAAAAGAAAAAAGAAAAGAGAAAAGAAAAAAAGGAAAAGAAAGAAAAAATAAAAAAGGAAAGAGAAAAGAAAAAAGAAAAGAAAAGGAACAAGACCAAATTCGACAAAGAGGCGAGGGTGAACTACGTTTGGTCGATTCGCTTGAATAAGGATAATGGGCAGCCTATTTCGGTAGGTCCGACCATCACAACAATAAAAAAAAAGAATAAATTCCCCAGCAAGAGTGGCAAAAATGCCAAGATCGCCGCGGTAGCCCACAAAAAGGTAAGTCAGGTACAATATTCTTACCTTGACTTTAGAATAATTTCCTTTTTAGGTAAGTTTGTTTTAAAAAAAAACTTTGCTTTTCTTAAAAAAAAAAACTTTGCTTTGCTTTTCAAAATAAAAAAAAAACTCTTTTTCAAATTGAGTTTTGATTTCAAAAAAACAAAAAAAAAAGAATATTTAAAAAAAAAAAAAGAATATTTCAAAAACAAAAAAGAGGAATATTTCAAAAAAAAAGAATATTTCAAAAACAAAAAAAGAGAATATTTCAAAAACACAAAAAAGGAAAAAAAAAAAAAAGAGAGAGCGAAAAAGAAAAGGAAGGAAAGAATGTTTTCCACATCACAATTTTCGAAAATACTTGAAGAGTGATCAATTTGCCGTGCTCGGCGACGGATCTTTATCTCGGTCGAGTGCGGTTTGGATACGGATTTTGAAAGTTTTCGGTTATGTTTGGAAACAAGGCGGCGACCCGGCCGGACATACAACTTTGAAAACTCCTATTAACACGTTTCAACGACAAGGTATTGACCGGATTGAAATGTGGTGGCGTAAAACATTCAAATCTTCATACCAGTATTTGACAACGGTTTCGGACCAGAAGAATACGACTTTTCGAAAAACACAAAAATCTTTTTTCCGTCGTGTTCTCGATTGGGCTTGGCCCGAAGGACATGACATCCTCACTTGGTTGTAGTTTAGGTTTTGGCCTGAACTACGTTCGGTTTGATTTCCTTTAATAGGGAATACGTAGGCAGCCTACATTAGTAGGTCCGACCATCAGAGCACATTAAATTCATATACGCTTAAAAGCTGCGATAATTTTTTATAACCGACTAAAAATATCTAGGTTATGAAGTTTGGATAGCATGTTAACTGTGCATTATAACTGCTACCAATTGCATTCTCCTGTTCTTAAATAAACGAAATTGGAGAGTCTCTTGTTTATCAACGATGTTCGTCTACTCAGTAAGCCTTGGGTTACCGTGACTCCATCGTTGAGGGGCTCTAGACACCTCAATTTCGTACTCTCGCTATGTGTGGTGACATAAAATATCAAGAAGCTGTTAAAACTTAACAAATGTCAAGTTCAGGGAGTCAAAAATGCGAAAGGAAAAGGATCGCGAAGCGGTGAAGCTGGGGGGAAAGTGCAAAAATTGAAAGACAAAAGCTTGCATGGTGCCGCACCAAAGCCCCTTGGTGCCGCACCAAGGGTTGCCTTGGCCGCACCATGCCTTCCACTGTTCACCTCTCTCAGATGGAAATTGTACAATCCTTGATGCTCGCGGTACAAGCTGCTGATGCGTGGAGAACAAACTGAGAAATTCCCAGCGTGTCCTACCTCTCCACTATAAATAGAGAGCCCGGGCTCCCAGTTTCATTCACTCATTTCCTCCGCGATTTTTAATCGCAGCGAAGCTCTGTCAATATTTCACCGATACTATTAGTACGAAAGGTGCGAGATAGGTGAGTGGAAGCTCATAGAGTCTCCAAACCCCATCCAAACTCTGCCAAAATAAAAACCCATAGGTTATAAGTGATCCCTAGCCTAGTTGTTAGGTATCCACCTCACTTCGGTCAAAAATCCCAAAGTGGCGTTACTCACGCCCGAGTAACGAGTCGAAAAGTCAAAAAACTAAGTCTAGGTTCCGCCCAACCAAAAGGCCAAAACCTACCCAAATAAGTTGTCACTCTGCGGAGTTGATAAGCCCAAACCCTCAAAAATAAAGCAGTCATTCTGCCCAAATCGAAACAACAACCACACAACAACAACTAAAGACTCCCTCTCCCTGAAGGACAGAGCGAGCACACAACCGCTCTAAAAGGTAAAACTTTTAAGGGCGCAGTTTATTTTATTTATTTATTTTTTTGTCATCTATTTATTTTTAAAATTGTTATTTAAATCCAGCGCAATGTAGCCAATATAAGCCGTTGTGCTGCCCGGATTAGAATATGAAATATTATGTAAAAGAGCCGTTATAATGGCCAAATATTCTTAAATGTGTCTGTAATTATTGGAAGGAAATGGTCTGAGTCAAGTAAATAATGTAGCCACGAATGTATTTGTTTAAATTTCCTCATCATTTAATACCTTATTTATTTGCGAGATAAATATGACAATAAGCATACTTGCCAAGAACCATTTTCGAGATCCGAAAGGGCGAGTTGGGTGCCTAGCACCTTCCCAACTCGTAACTTAGCCTCGAACCCGTTTTCTTTTTCTCTGGTTTATTTTTATTTTCTTTGGTTTTGCTTTATTTGCCTTAAAATAAAGATGGCGACTCTAAAACTTTCGATTCGGTGGGGCCTCGCAACATTCCCTCTTTGCACTTTCTTCCCATTCTCCCTAAAAGGGAGATATGGGAATGGAGGGTGATGCATTCCCATATCCCGGTATCCCCTAAACAAGGGATAACTTGATGCGGGAAACCCAAAGCTCCCATAGTAATCTGAATGGGCCATAAGGCTATTTTTAATAAATCCATAGTGGGGGCGTCGCAATATGCTTTTTTGCACTTTCCCGTTTTCCCCTAAAAAAAGGAAAATGGGAATGAAAGGGTAATGCATTCCCATATCCTGGTATCCCCTAAACAAGGGATAACTTGATGCGGGAAACCATCAGTTCCCATATTGGATACAAAATCCACTCAAGGCAACGGAGGCACATTCCAACGTGCTAATTAGAGCCGTCAAAATGGGTCGGGACCCGTTGGGTCAACCCAAACCGCTGCTAAAAATAGTGGGTTGGGTTGAGAAAATAGCAACCCAAAAAAATACGGGTCTATGGGTTGGCCCATATGGGTCACAGGTCAAAGTGGGTTGGGGCGGGTTTTAATGGGCTGAACCCGTTTAGGATTAAAAAATAAAAACAAAACCTATCAATCTCTCATTAATTTATATCAAATTATCAATTACTATTAGGCGGTTTCAATTGTTCATTGGCCAAGACTTTGTGAGAGTGAGACAGAGACTGACATGACGTCTTAGTGCTCCGCCGCACAGCCTCCACACGCAAAGTTGCAATTCGCAAATACAGAACAGAAGCAACAGTGCAACGCAACAACAGATTGTCTCTTAATCTCTTTCCCTCTGCGGCTCAGCCGGCTCTGCCTCATTCACCTTTCCAAAAACAATTTTCCTTTCCCAACAAATTAACAATCAACTGAAAAGCGATCAACATTTACCTTCCGGTTTTCCCAAACCAAATCCCAAATCTCAAAATCTCGTTACTCCGGCAGTTCGGCTTCGAGTGTGCGAGTGTGCGACAGTGCGAGACTGCAAGTTTGCAACCATGGCGAATTGGCGATTGGCGGAGACTCTTCGTCTTCTGCGAGATTGATGGTGGCATGGCGCTCATAGCCGGCTAATGGGCTAACTCACTCTGTTAAGTGGCTGGTCGTCTCAGTCTCTCAACCTCTCTCGGTCTCTCCCGCTCCCTTTCTCTCTCTTACTCTCACAATTCACAACTTGTGTAGAACAATGAAAAATTGAAATTAAAAGAAATAGTTTTTAGGCAGGAAAAATTGGTGGGTTGACCCATCTGACCCACAACCCATATTGGGTTGGGTTGGGTTGGTGTTTTATTGACCCGTCATCTAGATGGGTTGACCCGCCCCACCCCGTTATATGGTGGGTTTTCTTGACCCGTGGGCTGACCCAATCCACTAACCCGTTTTGACAGCTCTAGTGCTAATATAGACAACACTCCTCTCGCACTTTTGATTTTGTCTTCCCCTAAACAAGGGAGGGTGGAACGAGAGCAGTGGTGTCCCGCATCCGCACGTACGCGCACCCCTATCCAAGGGCGCGCGGGACGCGGGAGCACACCCTGGGAACCTCACAGGTGTAAGGGTGTAGATGGGCTTGAGTGCCCGACACTAGGTCAATTTTGTTCATTCCTGCTTTGTTTATGTTTCCTTCATTTTTTGTTATATTTGTCTTTTGAGTTCTGATGCGAGCTTTCTGTTTTATAGAAATGGCTTTGACGCGGGATGCTGTTTTGGCCCAGCTAAGGGCCGAGGAGGAGAGGAGGGGTGCCGAGATCAAGGCTTCGGCGGCTGCCGATGGAAGTGCGGGAGCGCTGCCCATGGTCGGCGTGTTAGAAGATCCCATGAAGGTAGTCCCCTTCTTGACTGCCCCTGTTCCCAAGGCCAAAGGCAAGCAACCAGTTGCTGACGCTCCAAGGGCCAAGAGGTAGAAAACTCTAAGTCGGCCTCCGCCTTCTTCAACTCCCGTCGAGCTCCGATGACCTCGGTCCTGTCTGCCCTCTCCTAAGCGAGGAGGTGTCCGATAATGAGCACATTATCGGACACATCTGTAAGACAATAAACAACTTCCCTGCCCACTTCATTGGCTATGGGCAGAGGTTACTGGGCGAGGGTGTGCCGGCAGAGTCCGTGGAGACGATGCTTCCTGCCAAGCAATTCCAGCTGCAGGATTTGTGTGGGCTAGCCTTGAGCGAGGTAGGCCGATTTCTTTATTTCTTTTTCTCGTTGAGTTATCTTGGTTGCTTATACTGTTTTTGCTTTTGTAGCTCGGCGTCGGTATTGCGACTTATCACGCCAAGCTGAATAAGGCTGCCGAGTCCGTGAGAGGACTGGAGAGGGATCTGTTGAGGGCTAAGGGGGAGATTTCGTCTTCTGCTGAAAAGACGAAGTCCCTGGAAGGGGACTTGCAGTTAAAAACTGACGAGATCTCCCACCTTAGTTTGTAAGAACGCCCCGGGTCTGGTGGCGAGAGAAGGCAATGAAGGACCAGTTGGTGAGAGGATCGAAGGTGGCCGAGCTCGAGGCCAAGTTGAAAGGGTGCCAGCGAGAACGCACCATCCGAGGGTGAGTTAGCCGCTGGCCCAAATGGTGAGAGAGAGGTCTTGAAAAGGTATCGAGACTCGCTGGCCTACGGGGTAGAGGCTTTGAATTACATGGAGACTAGCCGGGTCCAGGCTTTCCGGGCGGCGGTGGCGGTTGGTGTGCTGATTCCCGAAGTGGTGAAGATGGCGCATCTTGCCTCTTATGGTTCGGAGTGCCGCGGTTTGGCTTCTCTCGTGCCCTTTGATGAAGCTGAGCTGGGCCAAATTAAGGAAGCCAATGCTGAAGCTCAGGCCCCCGAGTGGCTACCTCTCCCTGTTGAGGCGAGCAACCTCTTTGCCCTGATGGATAGCGAGGAGGTTTGGGTAAAAGAGAGCTATCGTTGCTACGTGGCGCCGATACATGCTTCTCCTCCACAGGCGCAATATGTTGGTGATCGGCTGATGGCGGAGCTTGAAGGCCAAAAGACTAGCCGGGAGGAGCTGTCGCAGCACCAATATGTTTCTAAGCAGGTAGCGGCCCGCGAGGAAGAAGCTCTCGAGAGGGGAGAGGGTGTAGAGTAGTTTTATGAACACTTTAAAAACTGGTTTCTTGTTTTGGTTATCTGTAATTTGATTTTGTGGTGTATAATGCAAGTTTTTTCCGCTTTTTCTTATTCTTATTTGCTTTCCCTGTTATCAATTTTTTACCATTCTTATTTTTGTTGGCTTTTTATCTTCGATCCAAGTATTTTATTTGAGGTTTAGAAGGCATTAGGGCCTGGCCTCTCCTCGGCTAGGCGAGGAGGTTTTGAAGGCATTAGAGCCTGGCCTCTCCTCGGCTAGGCGAGGAGGTGTTGGATGGCAAGACTGAGCGGTCTTGAATACATGGTTTTAAAGAGACAATTGTTTCATCAAGATTTTTTCTTTATAACAAGATAACAGATCATTGATAATACATTTTCAAGTGGTCTGAATACCAGGGGCTCCTTAGTGGGGTTCCATCTGGTTTTGCGAGCCTGTAGGTTCCTGCTCGAATGGTGTCTGTGATTTTGTACGGTCCTTCCTAGTTGGGAGAAAGCTTGTTTCTTCCCGGCTTGTTTCCAGTCACCTCGATTTTCCTTAATATCAGGTCGTCGACCGAGAATGTGCGAGGATTCAGTCTTTTGTCATGGTGGGCTTTGGATAGCTTTTTATAATTGATGGCCTTCATCCTGGTCTCGAGCCTGCTTTCCTCCAGGTAATCGAGGTCAATCGTCCTTGATTCAGTGTTTGCCTCTTCGTTGAAATGGATGACTCTTGCAGTGGGGAGAGCCATTTCTACTAGGCCATGGCCTCAGTTCCATAAGTCAAGGAGAAGGGCATTTCCTCGGTTGAACCTCGGCGAGATGTTCGGATAGCCCATAAGACGGTCGGAAGCTCCTCGAGCCAAGCACCTTTCTTGTCGTCCAACATTCTTTTCAAGGCATGAAGGATTTGTTTGTTTCCAGCCTCCGCTTGGTCGTTTCCATGGGGGTGTGCTACTGAAGACTTCCAATGGCGAATTCCTCTCTCTCGCAGCCTTGCCGTGAATCGTATGAAAACGTGGCCGTGATCCGACACAATGGCCCTTGGTAATCCATATCTGCAGAGGACATTGTCTCGAATGAAGTCGATGGCCCTTTATTTAGTGATGCTTGCTAGGGGTCTGGCCTCGATCCATTTTGTGAAGTAGTCATCCGCAACTATCACAAATTTGTTCTTGCCTTTGGCGAGAGGGAATGGCCCGATTAGGTCAAGTCCCCACATTTCGAAATGCCATGCTGCGATTACCGGGGTTTGAGGTGCCGAGAGCAGTCTTGGGATGTTAGCGAATTTTTGACATTTGTCGCATTTTCGGGCATATACATCGGCATCCTTTCTTAATTTCGGCCAGTAGTACCCATGAAAAATGATCCTGTCGGCCAAAGTTTGAGCCACGGATGGCTTCCACATACCCTCCGTGCACCTCGGCCGAGTCCTTGTGTGATTTCACGGTCGGCCTGACACACCTAGGAGAGGCTTTATGAAAGATCGCCTATATAGTACATCCCCAATTACGGTGTATCTGGCCGATCTTCTTGCCATTGCCCATCCTTGCTCTTTGTCGCTGGGCAGTATCCCCTGGTCGATGTACTTTTTGATGTCATCGATCCAACACTCAGTGGTCCGTGTTCTAGCATCATTAGTTTTCTTTATCAATGGTAGGTATCGAGGATTTCGATCCATGTTTCGGGGGAGGCTTCATTTGTAGACACCCCAATTTCAGTACTCTGGTATGTAAGCCGACATAAAATATCAAGAAGCTGTTAAAACTTGCAACGAATGTCAAGTTGAAGTCAAAAATGCGAAAGGAAAATCGGGGATGCGCTAAACAATGATTGAGCTGCGAGGGCTAAAATGACAAATTCCAAACTTAAAGGCGGCTTAGTGCCGCCAATGAAGATGCCCAGTGCCGCGCCAAGCATAGCTTGGCGCGCCAAGTCTTTCTTCCATGCTCTCTCACGATCAAATGGGTACAACTCTCAAAACTCAATGTACAAGTGGGCGATGCACGAGAACAAGCGAAGAAATTCCCAAACGCCCCTCGGCTCCAACTATAAATAGAGACCCCGGCCTCGCATTTTCACTTGTTCAGGTGACTGCGAATTTTAATCGCAGGAAAGCTACGCTTACCGCGTTCGCTTCGACTACACTTAGTACGAGAGGTGCGAGATAGGTGAGTGGAAGCCTATAGTCTCAAACCCGTTCAAACTACGCCAAATCAAAAACCCATAGGTTATAAGTGATCCCTAGCCTAGTTGTTAGGTATCCACCCTCAAATCCCTCGGTCAAAAATCCCAAAATAAGTCGTTACTCTGCTCGAGTAACGAGCTAAAAAGGTCAAAACTTAAGTCTAGGTTTCGCCATTCTATTGCATGCAAAAACGTGATTTAGTGTAAAACATGCATCATATAGCTCCATTTGCATTTAGAACATAAATCATGCATAGTAGGGTCAAATAGTGACCACTATTTCAAATCATGCATCGCAAAAATAAATCACGAAAATTACATACATTATCACTCAATTGCATCATTTAGGCATAAATAGGACATGCATATACATCACTAACAAAGTCAAGAGTGCTCCAAAGTCCCAAACAATGCGAGAATTTAGCGGATCCGAAATATCCGTGAAAATTGCTTGAAAAGAGAAATCTTACAGTGGTTGTGGGAAGATGGAGATGGGGTGTCGATCTCGCACTGATTGCCCCAATCATCCTTAGAGTACGTATAATTCAGCCGATTCGAACCAAGATAGGAGGTTCTTCCTCCTACCGCCGACTGGCGCATTGCCTTTCCCTTCTCGTATTGTGAAGAAGAAGCCATCTGCTAAGTAAAACACCGAAATTGGCGGAAGAAAATCGAGAAAAGGAGCAAAAATGAAGAAAAAAAAAAAAGAAACGAAGGAGGCAGTGGCTATGGCGGGTGACGAGCAGAATGAAGAAATGAAGAAAAAAGGAAAAGAAGGAGCAGTGCTTTCTCCTTTCATTTCCCCGTCCACTTAAGGGAGAAAAAGGGAAGTTTCCCTTTTCCCCCTCCAAAGTTTGCAGCTGCCGCACTCTGGTCCTCGAGTTCCAAAGTTCTCAAAATGGTCCCTGAGCCTAACAGAAAGTTAACAAAGTTAGTCTTGTTAACCAAAATTTGCGACCATTCACCAAAGGACAAAGGAAATGACTTCCCCAGCAGATCAAAAAAGATCAAAAAAAAAAGAAAAGAAAAAAAAGATCAAGAAAGAAAAGAAAAGATCAAGAAAGAAAAAAAAAGAAAAGAAAAGAAATCAAAAGAAAAAGAAAGAAAAAAAAATGAGCAAGAATAAAATTCCCGGCATCAAGCCGAACTACGTTTGGTCTGATTCCTTGAAAAAGGATACGTAGGCAGCCTACATCAGTAGGTCCGACCATCACAATAAAAAAAAAGAATAAATTCCCTAGCAAGAGTGGTAGAGACGTCAGAATCAGCCGAACCTGCGGCAGCCACCCGGGCGCAAAAGGTAAGTCAGGTACAGTATTCCTACCCTGACTTTAGAATAATTACCTTTTTAGGAAAGTTTGTTAAAAGAAAAAAAAAACTTTGTTTTGTTTTTCAAAATAAAAAAAGAAACTCTTTTTGAGTTTTGATTTCAAAAAACACAAAAAAAAAAAGAGGAATATTTCAAAAACAAAAAAAGAGGAATATTTCAAAAAAAAAAAAGAGGAATATTTCAAAAAAAACAAAAAAAAAAAAGGAATATTTCAAAAACAAAAAAAAAACAGAAAAAAAAGAGGAAGGAAAAAGAATATTTTCCACTTCACAATTTTCGAAAATACTTGAAGAATGATCAATTCGTCGTGCTCGGCGACGGATCTTTAGTCAAGCACAATTTTCTGGATATCTGAAAATTTTCGGGATATGTCTGGAAACAAGACAAATGATCAAGGCCCAGACATACCTAGAAAATTCTTCTTAACACATTTCAACTACAAGGTTTTGACCGGTTGAAATTGTGGTAACAGAAAAGCAATTCGCAGTGCTCGGCAACGGATTTTTAGTCAAGCACGCGATATTTGAAAAGTTTTCGGTTATGTCTGGAAACAAGACAATGATCAAGGCCCACATAATTAGAAAAATTTTTCTTAACACGTTCAACTACAAGGTCTTTACCGGTTGAAAGGTGGTACGTAAAAACATTCAAATCTTCATACCGTATTTGACAACGGTTTTGGACCGGAAGAATACGGCTTTTTCGAAACACAAAAATCTTTTTCCGTTGTAGTTTAAGGTTTTGGCCTGAACTACGCTTGGTCGATTTTTAATAGGGAATACGTAGAAATTTACATTAGTAGGTCCGACCATTAGAGCACATTAAATTCACATCTGCTTAAAACTTCGATAATTTTTTATAACCGACTAAAAATGTCTAGGTTATAGAGTTTGGATAGCATGTCACTGTGCATTATAATCGCTACCAATTGCATTCTCCGTCTTAATTGAACGAAATTGGAGAGTCTCTGTTTATCAACGATGTTCGCCTACTCAAGAAGTCGTAAGGTTACCCGTAGACTCCATCGTTGAGGGCTCAGACACCCCAATTTGCACTCGGTATGTAATCGACATAAAATATCAAGAACTGTTAAAACTTAACGAATGTCAAGTTGCAAAAGTCAAAAATGCGAAAGGAAAAGCAGGATGCGCGAAACAGTGAACTGCAGGGGCTAAAATGACAAAATTCTAAACTTCAAAGGCAGCTTGGTGCCGCCTAATGAAGTGCTTGGTGCCGCACTAAGCATAGCTTGGCCGCACTCAAGCTTTCTTCCATGCTCTCTCACGATCAAATGGTACAAGTCTCAAAACGCAATGTACAAGTGATCGATGCACGTGAGAACAAACGAAGAAATTCCCACCGCCCTCAGCTTCAACTATAAATAGAGACCCCGCCTCGCATTTTCACTGCTCGCTTTACGCGAATTTTAATCGCAGTAAGCTCGTCGACCTCTCGATACACTTAGTACGAGAGGTGCGAGATAGGTGAGTGGAAGCCCCTATAGTCTCCAAACCCCGTCCAAACTCTGCCAAATCAAAAACCCATAGGTTATAAGTGATCCCTAGCCTAGTTGTTAGGTATCCACCTCAAATCCCCAAATTCAAAAATCCCAAAATAAGTCCGCACTCGCCCGAGTAACGAGCTAAAAGTCAAAACTTAAGTCTAGGTTCCGCCCAACCAAAAGGCCAAAACCTACCCAAATAAAGTTGTCACTCGCCCGAGTTGATAAGCCCAAACCTCAAAACATCAATCAAATCAAGCAAATCCATCCAATTCAATTCAAAACAAAAAGACTCTCTCCGAGGAGGACAGAGCGAAGACACCACCGCTCTAAAAGGTAATACCTTTAAGAGCGTATTTTATTTCATTTGTATTTTTTCCTTTTATTTATTTTCAAAATTGTTATTTAAATCCGCACAATGTAGCCAATATAAGCCGTTGCCGCCCGGATTAGATTAGGAAATATTATGTAAAAGAGCCGTTATAATGGCCAAATATTCTTAAATGTGTTTGTAATTATTGGAAGGAGGCGGCTGCGAGTCCAGAATAATGTAGCCACGAATGTATCTCTGCTTAATTTTCCTTGTCAAAATAAGACCTTATTTATTTGCTAGATTAATATAACAATGAGCATACTTCACCAAAAACGCTTTGAGATCGAAGGGCGAGTTGGGTGCCTAGCACCTTCCCAACTCGTAACTTAGCCCCCGAACCCGCTTTCAATCTCGGTTTTTTTCGGGTTTTCCTTTATTTTTGCCTTAAAATAAAGGTGGCGACTCTAAAACTTTCAGATCCAGGGGCCTCGCAACATTCCCTCTTTGCACTTTCCCCGTTTCTCCCTAAAAAAGGGAGATACGGAATGGAGGGGTGATGTATTCCCATATCCCGTATCCCCTAAACAAGGGATAACTTGATGCGGAAACCCATAGCTCCCATAGCGATCTGATTGGGCCATAAGGCTATTTTAATAAATCCATAAGTGGGGGCGCCGCAATATCTTTTCTTGCACTTCTCTATTTTCCCCTGAAAGATAAAAGGGGAGAATGAGAATGGAAAGGTAATGCATTCCCATATCCTGTTATCCCCGAAATAAGGGATAACCTGACATGAGGAAACCTTTAGTTCCCATTTTGGATACAAAATCCACTCAAGGCAACCGAGGCACATTCCAACGTGCTAACATAGACAGCACTCCTCTCGCACTTTGGATTTCGTCTTCCCCTAAACAAGGGAGGGTGGAACGAGAGCAGTGGTGTCCCGCATCCGCACGTACGCGCACCCCTATCCAAGGGCGCGCGGGGCGCGGGTCGCACCCCGGGAACCTCACAAAGGGCGACTACTGGGAGTTGTTTTATTTTAAATAAAATGGAGGGCTAGACTCATAAAATAAAACCTTTTTTTTGTTTTTCTTTGTTTCTCGGCCGCAGATGCTCGTTATATTAATTTACGCATTTCAATAAAGTGTTCCATTACTGCGTGGCTATATTTGTGGATATGATCCTCCATCTTGGCCAGCCTGCCCGATACCAAGCACGGACATGTTCGAGAGTATAAAAAAATCAAAATAAAAAATATATATATATATATAAAAAAAAATTCGAAAAATCAAAATTCAAAAAAAAATATATATCTATTATATATTACAATAAATTCCGGGCAGCACAACAAAAGAGCTGGGGCTTTACTTCCGGCTCTATTTTCTTTCATTTATTTCTTTCGCCTATTTTCTTTTTTCACTTTATTCTCGTATTATTTATACATTTCTCGCATTCATTATGTCATTTTATTTGGGGACATAGGACCAAAATTTGTAATTAATAGGGATAGATAGTTTCCCACTTTCTTTCTATTTCTTAAAATGGTGTGCTTATATTGCTTGCGCTCAAAATAAAAAGCCGAAAATCCACATATAAACAAGAAGATGCCAAATTTATTTTATTTTCTATATCCGTAAAATAAATAAAGATTTTACTGCTTTTCTAGATACCGCACACACGCGTGCACGCATGTAAATATATTCCGAACCGCATCCTACACCATGGCCAGCCCTACCCCCCGCATAAGCCAACGTTAGAATGCATATAGTTTTTGACACTTCACGTGATCGACCGTTTTTGCATTTTGAATTGTGGGTCAGCCCCTCATCAAAAAAAAAAAAATCAAATCAAAAAAAAAATATATATATGTCAAAAAAAAATGCGCAAGTTCAAAAAAAATATAATAAGTGCGCACAAAAAATATCAATATATAACATAAATGTGGGCCGACTTATAATTTCGATGCTCGACCTAGACCATTTCGAATGGTGGATCCCGAAAGAGTATAGGCCCTTCGCCTCGACCATCCACCCGGGGAGTCGAAGGCAGTGGAATACGTTGGTCCTATACTCTGAGAAAGAATCCACTGCTCTGTGAAAAGTCCCGAGACTGCCAAAATAAAGGTGTGCTTATCCCCAATTGTAGGAACATGAAAATAATAATAATAAAATATTAATAAAAAGGCACGCTGCATTTCAAGCCTGTAAAGCCTTCACGCCTCCTCGATACCTCCAAACCCATTTTCCTCGTAAACCCGCCCGAATTTGAAAGGCAGAGATAGTATCGCCGTTGATACGGAAAATAAGTGCAATCTAAGCGCAGGTATCAATATCATATCGCATTAGGCGTAATCTGCAATGTAAAATACAGATCCGAGTAGATGGCAAAGTAAAGTGAGGAATCTTCCCCATACCCCAAGAAGCATCAACCTTCCATGTTCCTCCAAATCCAATTTCAGCCAAACACCAACCCACCAAATACCTATTATTACCAAAATTTTAACCCTTTTTTCATCACACTTCCATATCCAACCCAATATCCCTATCCTACTCAAATCCTTATCCACCAAAATCCATATCCTCGCCTAATATCCATCCAATTTCAAAATCCTTATCCAAATTCATCATTATCCCGCCCTATATCCATATCCATCCCCAAAAATCCACCAACCCAAAATCCATATCCACCCAATATCCATATCCCGCCTAAACCCTACCAGACACACCACAAATTTAAAACAACCCAATCTCCCCTAATCCACCCAAGATATACCAAAACCCAACTCTCCCGCCGCCAAAATGGAGGTCGACATCGAAAATTTGAAAACCATGATGCTTAGAATCCTTAACCAAGAAGTTTCTAATGAAAATTTGGGGACAGCTCGGGTATGATGGATAAAGGCACTTCTCAAAAAAAAAAAAAAAAAACCTCCTGAAGTTTGAGTCCATTTCTAATAAACCTCTGTAACTAGTATACTACGATCGCCCACTTTTGACGCCCGCAGATTCGTGGACTACTTTGGATATATTACCCCTATTCCTTTCCCTAGCCTTACTGATTTGGTCATCTACCAATCCGCTCCCAAAATTGAGTAATATTCTTTTCTCTCTCTAGCCTTACTTGATTTGGTCATCTACCAATCCGCTCCCTACAATTGAGGATCTCAAACCCCAGGTCCTCAATAATGTAATAAACCCTGTACGATGTGCTTTTAATAATAATCTAAACGTCTTTGCTTATTTCTTAGTTGCACCTGCATTAAAAGACACATTAAATAATTATAATAATGAGTCATTTAATAGGACCCAAAAGATAAAAAATGTTTGCTTGAGCTTGTAAAGTCGGGAGAGCACCAGACATCATCATCAACAAAGAATCAAGACCGATCCACTATCAACTGGGCCGGACAAGGAAATCAAAAGAAGTCGAATCAACAACTACTCCGCAAGGATAACACTCATGGATCTCATCAAGAGTTCGTGGACATGCTTACCGGTCCTATAAAGATGTGTCAAGGGTAGACCCAGCCATAGCCAAACACCGACCCTCACATGTCCGAATGCTCACCAATCGACAAAAGCTCCACCGCATCAAGTCGAATGGTCACTACAAGTTGAAAAAAAAAAGAGCATGAAATTAACGCCAACTTCATTCGGGTAAAAAATACAAAAATACAAAAAAGGGTAAAAAATAGTAATAAAAAGAAATAAAAAAAATATATACCCGATCCGTGGTCCAATATAGTGATTGCCCCAAGCCCAACATTTTTTTTCAACGGCATGCTGGGTTATAGTCAATCAAAGGCAACAGGAGACCAAGAAAAGACCTCATTCATCCCTTGGGGACCTATCGCTATCATGTCATGCCGTCTGGGCTAAAAAATGCCGGGGCTACTTATCAAAGGTCTACCCCTCTCTTCCACGATGTCGTATATTGTCAAATGATCCACAGAGATGTCGACTCCTCACAAGCTAGAAAGAAGACCTTGTTCAAATTTCTTCAATCTTAACGAGCTCAAAAGGTATTATGTTTGAACCACCCTATCCAACAAGTAAGCCTCTCCACTCGCTAGGGTCGAAACCCGAAGGGCCTAGGCAAAAGTTAGGGCAAAAAAAAAAATAAAAAATAAAAAAGGAGAAATAAGGGCTCGTTAGGCCGAAACCCAAAGGGCGGCCTAGGCAAAAATTAGAGCATAAAAAAACAAAATAAAATAATAATGGCTCGCTAGGTTGAAAACCCGAAAG
>JABEVN020002639.1:0-20822 GCA_013146195.2 Codonopsis lanceolata
AAACACTTCATAAGATTCACAACCCAAACCATCACCACTAATTCAAAATGCCCATATCTAGTGCGAAAAAGTCATTTCGAATGTCTTCTCTAACCTTCAATTGATAGTAACCCCATCGCAAATCAAGCTTAGAATAAACAATAGACCCTTGCAATTGGTCAAAAGATCATCAATGTGGGGTAGAGGATACTTATTCTTAATGGTCACCTTATTCAATTCAAGGATAATCTATGCATAACCGCAAACTCCCATCTTTCTTTCTCACAAATAGGACCTCGCCCCTAAGGCGACACACACTGCTTAATAAAACCAATCTCTAGGAGTTCTCGAACCGAAGTTTTCAACTCTCTAAGCTCTGCGGGCGCCATCCTATACGGTGCCTTAGAAATCGGTGAAGTCCCCTGAATAAGCTCAATACAAAACTCTAGTCTCTATCTGGGTGGCATAGCATGATCGGTAGAAAACACATCGGAAACTCACATACTACCGAACCTCCTCTAAACTCGGCGAAGACCTCTCTTATCAACAACGCAGCAAGATAACCCAGCACACCCTTGAGACAACAATTTTCTAGCCCTTAGTGCAGTAAATGAAATGCAAGTCACTCGACGCTTGATCACCCACAAAAGTAAATTGTGCACACCCGATATAAAAGTAACCCTCTTCCTATGGCGTCAACTATAGCATGATAAGCACAATAAATCCATGCCAAGAATCACATCAAAATCACGTATGGGTAGAACTACCAAGTCCAGATGCAAAGTGTGGTCACCCACCAAAACATCACAAGATTAAACACTTCAGACGCAGCATATATTCCCCGAGGGGTAGACACTTCAAGCAAGTATGGCAAAGATTGGCAATACGCAAAGATTCTCAACAAAGTGCGAAGCAACATAAGAATGCGAAGACCCCGGATCTATGAGAATTCGAGCCTTATGATCAAATATAGAAAGAGTACCTCCTATCACCGCCAGACCTCGAACCTCGCTACGATCAAGCGCAAACACACGGCTCAACCTTCGGTTTACCATCCACATCTCTCTTAGCCCTGCATCGGCGCCACCCGACCGATTGGCCTTATATTTGGGACAATCTTTTCCTCCCATCTCCACAAATGAAACACTTCCCAGCCTTTCCCCAACACCTATCACCTGTGTGCCTGCACTGCGTAACGAACAAATCATAGTCTCATTACGAGACCCTTGCCGCCCCCGAGTAGAAGAAGTGTTGTTGCCCCGCTCCCCCGCTCGTGGCCTACCTTGGCCTCCACCTCTCCTATCACTGCCTCCTGGTATCCCCTCGCTACCCGAATTATTTCCCGATTAGTGTTCCGAGTAGCCCTGTCACAGACCCATTACTTTGACTCGGTGCTCCTCAATATCTTGCTCAACCTCATAAGCTCTATCAACTGCGTCCGATAATCGTGAGCTTAAGTGCTAGAATCGCTTCCTAAATTCAGTCCTCAACCCTTTAACAAACTTATGTGTTCTCCGAGCCTCCGTAGGAATCAAATACGTGCAATAACGGCTCAACTGTGAACTTCGCAATACTCCGCCACAGCCATGGTACCTTGCTCAAGATTATAGAATTCTTTTTCTCCTTTGGTTGCGAACTACATCCCGTACGTATTCCTCCTTAAATTCCTCGAAAATTAGCCCAAGTGATAGGGACTTGTTGCATCTCCCAACTTTCCTTCAAACATATTCCACCAATGTTCGGCTCCCTTTAAACTTAAACGCCGCTAGTCCGACTTTCTCCTCATCAAGATACTCCAACATAGAAAAGATCTTTGATCATCTCTCTTCCATCCACAACTCAGCCTCCCCGGGTTTGGCTCCCCAAGAAATGCACTAGGCTTCAACCTCCAGGAATCTCCCGGCCTGCCTAAAAAGCCATCAACCTACGGTGGCTCCTCCCGCCATATCCTATCTACCGGATTCTCGCGGGCGGTGCGGCTACCTCAACTCCGTGTTCGGCCGATCTCTCTGGCCTACCTCTACCGCGGCCATTTCCATTCCTAGGATTATCCATCGAACCCCTACAAGAATTCACTCGACGCTAGAATCATCACACAAATAACCAACCCACCTAGGCCATGGAACCTATCCCGCCGACAGCCTAACCTATAGCTCGATACCAACCGGTGACGACCGACCCGAATTTAACCCCAATGCGAGATCCCGAATCGTGCCGCCCAAATAATCAAGTTAAACACACAAGCATGCACAAGTAGGATTATAAAATTCATGTGGCGCAACATTGCATACAAATAACAACTCGGCTACACTTGGCCGAAAAACAACTTAAATTAAACAAGTCATCTGGCGACGCATAAATGAACCCAACAACTACTCCTACAATTAACACATGCTTATAACAACTCAACGGCCACAACATGCCGGAGACAATAACAACAATAATACTTTAAACAAGCTTTAGCGGAAGAAACTGTGATGAACCATACACATATGAACAAGCTCGACTTATAGTCGGCATACCCAAAAGAATTACAAGTATCAAATAATTAAGTTACTACAACAACAAAACCCCAAGCCAAGTCTACATGACTTGCTTCCCAACGCCCTTTCCAAAATAAAAGATTAACCAATAAAGTCCAAAAGAGCAACCTCGCCACAACGCCCAAGCGAATACGTGAATCTAGCGTGGAACGTCTCCTCGGCTTTGATCTAAGGAAAACAAAGCAAACAAATAGGATAAGTCGAAAGACTTAGTAAGTTACCAAAATATGCATGTTCATGTTATAGCATGACATTTATCACAATTATGGCATATTATCATCATTTAACACTTAGCACCTTATTCACATAAGTGCGAAAGTAAATCATACAAGTAGGATATGATAGTCACGGCCGCCAGAGGCTCTCCGCAATACAATTCTGTTACTAGTTCGTGCCATCGATGTTATGTGAATTCATCGACTCATACCGAGAACCTACTCGATCTCAATAGCAAGCCAATGCGGCACTTAACTGATACGGCAAAGGGCTACTTCCCCATGCGCCCACACTGGGAGGGTGTGTGAAGTCCCCAGTGCGGCGATCCATAGCAAGCACGAATCCCATAATTCGTGAAGGCGATGCATCGTCCCACCTTGACTCAATAAACAAACCAAATTATGCCAGCTGGACTCAATGCAATGCACAAGTAGATATTTACTTGACTTTAAACCAATTAAGGACCGACTCCGACAAGAGCGGACTCGTCCGACAAAGTAGGGTGTTAATCTCTACCAGAAAACACATCAAGGCAATTAATTGCTCAAAACCAATCTTTTATAACAACTTGTTATAATCAATTAAACCAAACTCATACTTGAGTAAACCAAACCAAACGGTGTTCAAACTTCGTAGGGATTGAAATTAGAGCTTAACATGTTCAATTCTTCCCTAGAGTCGACTCCGTTGAGTCTTTCCTCTAAATTCCCAATTTTGGGGAAAATGAAGCTATATGCTTCACAACCCAACCTAGGTCACTTCTAAGTTCAACAAGGGTATAATTTCACCCAAAACAATTTAATGTAATTCATGTTCCTATATAGTTCAATGTGAGGATACAACACATAACAATTTTCATACATACCACATAGGCATAATTTAGGGCATTCCTAAATAATTTCACTTTCGTCAACAAACAAGCTACATATTTCTAACATGTTTAAGTCCTCAATTAACATGATAAAAGAGTAATTTAAACTCCCAAAGGCAAGAGATTCACCTAGACATGCTCCTAGCAAAATCATACATTTAAA
Source organism: Codonopsis lanceolata (assembly GCA_013146195.2). Lineage (NCBI taxonomy): Eukaryota > Viridiplantae > Streptophyta > Magnoliopsida > Asterales > Campanulaceae > Codonopsis > Codonopsis lanceolata. The sequence goes on from JABEVN020002639.1 coordinate 3,773, forward strand.
ATTCCAAATGAAAAGCATAGGAAGCAATTATGTGTCCTCATTGACCTCACACATCATAAACTTTGTTTCCTTAGGGTCAATGAGAACAAAAATGAAGAAGAGTAACTTACCTAGCTTGAGTGAAAACTCAAGAGAATCCAAATCTAAACGGTGAAGTCGTTCCTTTCGTCTCACCCGTCGAGAATCCGAAGTTTGGCGGCGATCGAACGGTGGAATCCTTGAGGATCGGAGGAAGAAGATGAAGCTAGGGCTCAAAACTCAAGCCCCCAACTCTCTCTCTCTCTAACTTGTAAGAATAGGATGAACAAATGAGAGATTTTCTGAAAATTTGGCCAAGGCTTGGTATTTATACCTCCAATCAAGAGAAGGGTACAAGGGGAATTTCTCAAGTGCAATTAGTGAGGATTAGGAAGTTAACAAACACTTAACCAAACTAAATTAACCTCTAATTAATGTTAGGGCTTGATTAGGACTAAGTATGGGTATTTAGGAAGGGTTTAGAGGGGGTTTAATGGGGGTAGGATAGGCATTTCACGACCTAACTCAAAACAGGGGAAGAAAAATCCCGTAGCAGATCTGCAGGTGAGGCGGGCGCCTCACCCTCTTCCATGCGGCCGCCTCATCCTCTGAGGCTACTCCCAAGTTCAGTCCATTTTGAATTTGCTCTCTGCAGTTGAGGCGGGCGCCTCGCAAGGTCCCATGCGGCCGCCTCGGCTCCAGAACCTCTAGAACTTGATCTAAACTTGATCTAAATGGTCCCAAACTTTTGGGCAACCATTCTAAGGTCTAACCCTACTCAAAACGAGTCGGAAACACACCCGAACAACTCCCGGAACAAGATAGAACAAGGCGCGAACCACGCGATTTAATAATGAACGATTAAACTCAAATCAAACATCAATCAAACTAGGATATCTTGGGCATGAAAAAGGTTTGTTTCAACATGATTAAGACTTGAATATAAAGCCAAGAACTCAACGAACACTTCGTACGTCGAAATAGAAGCAAATACGAGCAACGAGAGGAATCGCTAAGGCCAAATTCAACGCGATTAAACCGGCGATTCAACAAACAAGTTTATATGATTCTAAGCATGTTATGGACTTCTAGAATGATCTATGAATGATTCTAAGACGTTTATATATCAAGTAAGCAAGCTCACAATCAACCAAGAAAGTGTAAAAACAAGCATAGAATGCACATGCAAGATTATGGGGCGTTACAAAATCGTATTCGGGTTGACAACCAATCCAATCACAAATCTCGTGATCACTTATCAGCTAATCACCGAGTCTCAACCAAAAAATTAGTGCAAAACTTCCTCTTTTGGAGTAGCCTTCTCAATACCAGGAAAATAGTCATCGGGGAAAAAAGTTCTCAAATTTCCAACACTAAGCAACACCTGAACACACTGTTTCGTACAACAATAACTATATATACTTATATATTAATTACGGAATACAATGGGGAACTATAGGAGGTGTGGCGACCCGACCCGGATCCCAAGACGAGACCCCGAGGTCGTGCCGCTTCCAAAAAGGCATATAACAAAAACAAGTAGCAAATAGTGGGTAAGGCCATAACGGCGGTACGCCAAAAACTTTAACACATGCGGAAGCGTATAATAGTTAAAAAGTGGCGCCCGAGCTAACAAGCTCAAACTAATGCAACCTTAGAGATAATGAATCTCTTGGTCCAAAAATAAAATCATGTGACGCAATAATAGGCACATTTAACAATTTATAGCAATTATATACCAAGTCATCGGCGACGTTACGGCCGGAACCCAACATTAAACTAAGTCTAGAACTCTAGTCTAGCATGCTTAACGGCTAAAAACATGCCGGATAATAAACATATTAAACAAACCAATACATGATTAAAACAACTAAAGCATGATCAACATAAATATACAAGGTACGACTAACATATGTCGGCTCTCAAAAGATTAAGTACTAATTAACATAAGTTCAAATATCACACAATAAAAGTCTTGCTACCCCACATAAAGTTTATATAACTTTATGTTCCCGTCGTCCTTGCCAAAAGAAAAGTACTAAAATTTACAAGGTAGCAACCTCGTCACAAGCTTCACCAACGTATCTTGAAAATCACTTCGAACCATTTGCACGGCTCGGATCTAGGGAAAACAATCAAAACAAATAGGAGTAAGTCATAAAGACTTAGCAAGTTACTAACATAACTTCCTGTCATGGCATCATGCACAACAATAATAATTCATGTTATTGCATAATATACATTTCATAAATAATCATGTCAAGGCATTCATACTTAACAATCTTGAATATCATGTTATCAACAAGTATAACATTTCATTAATTCAATCAATCATCATTTCATATCATATCATATTCACGTAGCACATTATTCACATATAAGCACTTGTGAGTCAATTCATACAAAAGGGAGGTGATATCGTTACTTTTTTTCCGCGCATGTCGCTCCTGCAAAAACATGTGCCAAACTTATGTGTCATCGATATCCCTTTCGTGGATATCGAAGTCCCCGAGACATTTCCCCTCTCGAGTTCCGATAGTTATCAAAGTCATGTTTCCATACTACAACTAAGATCAACTACTTCCCTACCGTGGCCATCAATAGAGGGGTGTGTACAATCTGGTGCGGCGATCCATCAAAATCACGAATCTCACAATTCGTGAAGATGATGCATCGTCCCGCCCCAAAGACTCAACAAACCGACTCCAGCTGGACTCAAACTTCAAGCACACGTAATTCATATTCATATGCTCAAATAAGTAGGCAAGTACTCTACAATCATCTAGTCATGCTTTTAATTCACAACTAGCACATAATCACATTAGAGATAAATCAAGACTCTAATCATCAAGTGTTCTTCATACACTTTAAAATGCTTGGAGGCTTAACCTCCATTAATACTACCCCAAAATTCGTAGGACTTAGGCATATTACTCCTTAATGTCATACTAACCCAATGGTCAACTCCGTTGAGTCATAATCAATCTTTCAAAATTAGGGTATAGAAGCCATTGGCCTCAATACTCTCCTATGTCCATACTAACGTAATTAAATAGGTTACTAAGGTCATTAAACCCATAAAACCCCAATCAAACAATCAAGTATGAAACATATAATCAAAGTCACAAACTAGGCATATACATTCTTGTCATTTCATCAAATATGCACCCAACACTTAAACAACAAAGTAGGGTGATTTATCATACATTACCACACATAAATAACATCAAAAACATGGTTTATAACCTGTTTATAATCTGATCATACAACTAAAAATGTAACATTTAGCATATACGTGAACATAGCATCTCAACAAGTCCAACTATCTCATCAAACATGCTCCCAATGCTTAAACAACAAAGTAGGGTGATTTATCATACATTATCACACATAAAGAACATCCTAAACATGGTTTATAACCTGTTTATAATCTGATCATACAACTAAAAATGTAGCATTTAGCATTTACGTGAACATAGCATCTCAACAAGCCTAACTACTTCATCAAACATGCTCCCAATGCTTAAACAACAAGATGGAATGACTTATCATACATTATCACACTTAAATAACATCAAAATCATGATTTACAATCTGATCATAATCTGTTTATACAACCCAAAATACATCATTTAGCATATACGAGAACACGACATCTCTACAAGCCTAACTATCTCATCCAATATGCTCCCAATACTTAAACAACAAAGTAGAATGGTTTATCATACATTATCACACCTAAATAACATTAAAATCATGGTTTATAACATGTCTATAATCTGTTCATACAACCCAAATTCATCATATATCATAAACTAGAACATGACATCTCTACAAAGTACTAAGTGCTCTCATTGACCTCATATAGCAAGATTGTTTTCCCTAGGGTCAATGAGGCTAAAATAATAAGAAGAGATGTTGTAACTTACCTTAATGAAGCTCTACAAGAAGTACAAAAACGTCCATGCAAGGGTGGGTATGTGTTCTCCTTGCTCTCCTCTTCACTTCTACGGTTCGGTTTTGGAAATGGCTTCTTCAAGACTTGGCCACCATTGATGAACACTCAAGAAGCTTCAAGAACTCTCTAAAACTTGTCTAAACTGATCAGCCACGAATTTGGAAGATGATGGCTGATTAGGAAGTCTTAGTGGAGGTATTTGGTCATGCAATGGCTGAAGTGGGGTGGGGGAAGGTGTCCAATGCATGGCTTTGCATGTTGGAGGTCTTTCTTTGCCAAGTGTTGTACATGCATCCAAAACACTTAAAACTTGTCAAGCATGCATGAGAGGCTAGGTGGGACGAACTAGGGTGGTTTAGGGTGGGTTAGTTTGGGTTTGGGTGGGGTTTAGTTGATCAAATTGTTGAATATCCAAAAATCCCGTAATTCTAGAAATAGTGTGATGCGGTCGCATGGTCATGAAGCCATGCGAGCGCTTTGTCCCAGATTACACTTCTTGTCCAATTTTGTTCCCTTGCTTGTTCTAGGTCTTTCCCGCATGCAACCTCAAGTCCTCCAAAGCCCAAAATGGTCTAGAATTCAACCTTAAATACTTCTAAAACATAATCAAGGCAAATCAAAGTTCAAACCTCAATCAAACATGGCTATGAACTTAGGAAAAACACTCCCGAACGACAACCGAAAGGTTAAACGGAGAAGGGTTAACGCTCGAATCAAACTAGCAATCAAACCGACGATGCAACTAGCATTCAACCAATATCTAAAGCGTGTTAATGATGTTATGAGTGGTCTCTAACATTTATCCATGTGTTTACAACATAAAACACAAACCCGAGTTTCAAAGCAACTCGTGAAGGAAAGGTGCATACGAGCATCCCAAACGACGTCAATGAACATGCTATCGACTTTAAACATATAAGTGAGCTAAGTTAACATACTAATGATGATTACGAATGTACGAACTCATGCAATAAACAGGCAAGCAATAAACTAGGGTTTTATAGGAGGCTTAGCCACTCTGTTCTCGAGACGTGAAACAACGAATATTGGCTCTAATGAATACCAAGACGATCACACACGGGAGCGAAAATTTAGCTTATCCAATCAAAATGGTAAACCAAGAATTCTATAGGGCAGCAACATACACTTGGTATAAGTGCAAATTAGAATTGACATCGAAGGAATATAATACTACTAAACACAAACTTGCACTCACGACAATCTAGACCAGAACGAACTTAGTAATCCAAGTCCTATACTTGCACAAAAGAACATGTCAATAAGGTTCTAACCAGAACACTTGACGGTAAATACTCGACGACACACCAAACCCAACCTAGGCCATGGATCCTATCCTGGCTTATAGCTAACAAAAGCTCTGATACCAACTGTCACGACCCGACCCGGATTCCAGCACAGAATCCCGAGGTCGTGTCGCTGGAACTACACAAGAGAGGACAAACACTCGCTAAAATAAAGTGCGAGTGGAACATTCGAGCTAACAAGCTCTAGACACGAACAAGAAGTCGTACTAAAATACATATTTCAAAATTTCGAAGATGCGGAAGCGTTAAAGAACAAGCCCTCGAGCTTAAGAGCTCGAGGCTGCTTGAAACCAAGAGAGGCGTTGCCTCACGAGGTATGGCGAAACTCACGTGCCGCAACATTGCAGACGCAGAACTAACCATCGGCACTCCAGGCCGGCGTTCCATCAAAAATCAACCTGATATAGCAATGACCCACGGCTAAAGCATACCGGGGTAACAACAACAACAACTAGGATAACTAGAATGATTAAATCCCCGAAGCTACTACTACTCGGGGTACAACTGACTTTACTATACTCTGAAGTACTCGTGCCCGACTACAAATGTCGGCTAAAGGAATAATACAACAATACCAGAACAATCTACCCGACTGTAAAGCTTATATAACTTTACAAAATAAATTTTGTCCTCAACAAAACAAAAGGACACAAATATCAATACTGAAATAAGCGGACTAGGTTCCGCAAGCAAAAGCTCGGGAGGAGATAACTGCACGGATATCACGACCTCAACTCAACTATCGATCCACATGGCTCTGCTACAGACGGGATCTACTCGGCCTCAACATAGCTAACGAGCAGCGCACCTGGAAAGTAAAGTGCAGTGAGTCATAAAGACTTAGTACGCTACTACAAACAATAGATCATAAATGAAACATTGTTATAATAAAACATGTCATCGCGTTGTTACGACTAAAACCCACGAAGACGTGTCGTATACTCAACACTTCTCAAGATAACCTCTCTGCTCATGTACTAAACCATCCAAACGACTAGGGTGAAATTCCCTGATCATAAACAAACCAAATAAGTCAGAAAACATTTCACAAAGAATCAATATATATGAAGGAATGTATATCTATATATATACACTTTTATGTCATTCATGGAATTCTCAAGTATAAGTATATGTATCTACATATATACATATCAAGTCTCTCATTAATTCCCAATCAATACAAACATGGTCATTTAGATTTCATGTTTTAGGTAACACTTTGTTATCACATAAGTGCTCATAGTAAGCCACATGAAGGTTTAAGAGAGAATACCGAATCAATGTCGTTGTGTTGCTCCTGCAATCACAAATGTTAATCATACCGTGCCAGTGATACTCGTGATCGGGTATCAAAGTACCGAGCTCTCTTTTCGGGTCCGAGCTCTCTACTCGGGAAAATAGCACTAGCCAATGCGCTCTTTTGGTTACGACAAAGGGGGCTACTTCCCCACTGTAGCTAGCAGTGGAGGGGTGTGTGAACCGAATCCGGTACGACGATACATTGCAACCACGAATCCCATAATCCGTTAAGACAATGCATCGTCCCACCATCAACATAAAAATCATGTAATGCCAGCTGGACTTATATGAAATGCACAAGTAGATATTTACTTGCTAAATCTCAAGTAGGTATACTACTCTACTAAATTCATACGATTATGCGCATTGTTGCCATAACCACAAAACCACATATCTAGTCTTAAATCACATAATCATACATGCACATATTTGCAAGTATTCCCAAATACAACTTGACCACATATTTAGACTAAGTATCCAAATATAAGGGTACACAAAGTTCCCCAAATCACACACTTTCCTAGACCATTAATTAGTCTAATTCTCGTTCACATAATAAGATTAGTTATTAGTCTAATTCTCTATCACATCATAAGACAACATATTTAGTCTATTAAAAAAATACCTCAAACCAAGGTCCTATAAGATCCTTAATTCACATCAAGTAAAGACTACTACGTTAGTCTATGAGCATTCACAATTTTAGGCTATTGGCTTAGCCTTCAATAAAACCATACCGGGAACCTCCATATAGTCCAACAATCATATATCGATCTTCCAAGTATCTCGGTCGTACGACTTACTAAGTTAATTAAGCGACAACCTATCATAATAGTAATAGCCATTAGGGTTTAGGTGTCACATTGGACACCCACCAAGAAAGTATTCGGGTCTTCACAAACCGGACTATACGTCTCTAATGTCGTAGGATTCCCACACTACCTTACTTGGTGTGTTATCAATCTTTACTCGACTTCATTGAGTCTTAGCTCTATATTTCTTCCTTTAGGTCATTATTGACTTAAGCCATAAAATCCATACAATCATTGATCAATATCCTTACATCAATTATCACAAAAACCCCTTCTTCTTCTTCTTTTTTTTTTTTTTGGGAGTTGTCCATAACTCGATTTCTCAAACACTTTAACAATTGTCTTAGAGTCTAAATACCCAAAACAACCCAAATAAGCCGTCGATATGAAACCCTCGTGTTCATATATCAATACTCCCAAGATTTCTAGCATATAAGGTTGGAATCAACATTTATAGCATGGTACTCATGAACTACAACAACCTAGTATACAAGTATATCTAAGTTTTCTTGTAGCAGTGCATTCTGCACAACTTTGTTACTCGACCGAATTGGTGTACTTCCCGACTTCTGAAATTCATAAAAATTTACAGGGAGCTACCTAACATATGTAACAACAACATAACAAAAATTCAGGAGATTCCCAATTGTGGATTTGCTACAGTAAATTTCAGAAAAACACCAAGAACAGGGACTGAATTTAGTTCACCAGATGCTGCGACGATCCAACATAATTTCAAAATACTTTCCGAACTCAAAACTTAATGAAAATTTACAGGCCAATACTAAACATATGGAAGTCTAACATATCCAAGAATTGGACAATTATCACGGACAGAATTGCTACAGTATTTTCCGGAAAAACATCCTAAAACAGGGACTGCCCTATTTCTAAATATTGTTTTCTTTTTTTCTTTGCTTCCCAAATTCTCCAATTCCGGTCTTACCCGACCAAATGTTGAAATCTCCCAATTGAGACCCGACAAACACAAAAAGTCATAGGAATTTATCCTAGGGCTCAAAACAACAGTTTAAACTTTTAATTAACTCCGTTGAGTCAAATTGACAATTACCATATTCTAGGGCAAAGTATAATTTCGAGATTATATTCTTTTGGGTTCCTAAACCCATGTAACAAGTAATTGTAATTACTAATTACTCCAATAATCACCACAAACCCAACAAATCCAATCCCACACATTCACAACTCAAAACCCCAACTAAATACACCATTTAGACACAGAAATCAACCACAAACCAAGAGAAACAACCCTCTAACATCCTATCATCAATTGAAACTAGAAAAGAAAGCAGGAGGTTTAGTAACATACCTATTTCGGCCAATAAACTCGAGATTCAATGGGTACAAACCGAGGGGAAACGTTCTCCTCGTCAAGAGCTTCGCGATGACGGTCTCGGCTCGACGATCGGATGCTCGTAGCTCCGGGAATCGGCCAATCACCATGAATGCTACTCTCTCTCTCTCTCTCGTCTCCCTCTCTCTGTGCGTCTTCATGGCTGAACCAAAAATGAGGGAGAAGGAAAGAAGTCTTTCACCTATATTAGGGGTGGAAGGACTCTTATACACTTGCTAGGCCAAAGGGGAGGGGTTTAATTGAGGGTAGAATAGGATTTTAATGCCCAAAACAGAAAATACAATGGCTGCCCCAACTGCTACAGTAGCCCGCATGCTACAGTAGTCGCGAATGTTACAGTAATTTTCAAACGGTTCCAATTTGAACACCGTTCGACGAAACGACGTGATTTTTTCTCCTGACACTCTGTAAATGTCTAAAGTAAAAGTCTTAAAAATCTCAAACCAAACAAAAATCTTTCGAGGGTTCCTTGATCAAAACAACTCAGCTGCGTATCGAAATCAGTCTGTACTACCCAGTTGATTTAATTTTAAATCAACTCCAATTTGACTCCGAAAAATCAAATACAATACCACATAAATATTTCTAACACGTAGGGACTAATATATTATTCTCTCAAGAAATATTTTAAATGTCATGCAAATTAACCCTGTAGGGTCAATTAAAATACTAAAACACTTTGGGTCACAACTGTTAATTATTTATTTGTCCCAAGACCTCAAATAATAATTTCTTAATATTATATCTAAATTTATATAAGGGTATAATCATCCCCTAAATAAATTATCAACCTCATAGGAGTTAGTTAAACTACTCCATATAATTTATTTTGCTTAATTTGACTCCGTAGAGTCAATTACAAAACAATTAGATCTCAAAAATATAATAATAAAATTTCATAGTTTTTGGGGTGTTACATAAAACATGCCGGAGAACAAACATAATAATTTAGCTAACAATGTAACATGCTAAAACATATTCACCGACATTACCAAGCGCGACTAACACAAGTCGGCTACCAACGGTATAAGTACTAATAATTATAAGTACCAACATCAAGATAGCATATGGAAATATAACCATCAATATACACCAAGCACGACTACTACAAGTCGGCTACCAAAAGAATAAGCTAAGCAATAATTACAAATATTACAAATCTCAAATAGGTTTGCTACCCATCATGAAGTTTACATAACTTCATCTTTCCCAACGTCCTTACCAAAAAGGAAATAAACTAACTAAATAGCAACCTTGCCAAAAAGGAACTTCTCCAACGATCTCGAAAATCACTTTGATCCGCCCGCTCGACTCGGATCTAGGGAAAACAATCAACAAATAGGAGTATGTCATAAAGACTTAGTAAGTTGCTAAATATAACTTCCTATCATGGCATCATACTCAATAATGATATACATCATGCTATCATCATAGAATAACATTATATTAAAATCATGTCATGATATTCATGCTCAACAATAATTAATCATGCTATCATTATAGTATGACATTTCATTGAAATCCATGTCAAGGCATTTTATGCTTAACGATCATAATTCATGTTATTGGTATAACATAGCATTCCAATAATTTACATGTCAAGGCATATAAGCTTAACAACAATAATTCATGCTTTTGAAATAATACCACATTCCAATAATATTCATGTTAAAGCATTTATGCTTAACAACCTTAAAGTCATGTTATCCATAAAGTATAACAATTTAAGAAACCATTTCAACCATCATATCATATCATATTCACAAGCACATTATTCACATAAGTACTTGTGAGACAATTCATATAAAAGGGATATGATACCATTACCATTCCTTCCGCCGTGTCGCTCCTGCAAAAACACGTGCAAAACCTTTATGTGTCCTCGATATCCCTTTCGTGGATATCGACGTCCCCAAGACAATCCCCGCTCGAGTTCCATAGTTATCAAAGTCATGTGTATTACTACAACTAAGATAAACTACTTCCCCACCGTGGCCATCGATGGAGGGGTGTGTGCAACCCAGCACGGCGATCCATCGCGATCACGAATCCCATAATTCGTGAAGACGATGCATCGTCGCCAAAGACTCAACAAACCGACTCCAGCTGGACTCAAAACCCAAGCACAAGTAAAATATACTCATATGCTCAAAACAAGTAGGTACATACTCTACCATCAAACTAGTCATGCATTTCATTCACAACTAGCATAAATTCACATTAGAGAATCATATAAGCTCTCATAATCAAGTGTCCTTCATACACTTCAAAACTTCTTGGAGGGTTGACCTCCATGATTTCTACCCCAAATTCCGTAGGACTTAAGATTATAGTTCCTAGGATTCATACTAACCCAAAGGTTGACTCCGTTGAGTCCAATCTATACTTTTCGAAAATTAGGGCATAGAAGCATGGGCTTCAATACCCCCCTATGTTCATAACTATCATCAATATCCATATTCCCAAGTTCATTGAACTCACATAAACCCAACAAAACACTTATCAATGCAACATAGAACAATTTCGCAAGTTTGTGCATAAACTCATTTAAATCACTTTACCAATCATACTCTCCAAAACATGAATAAATCACACAACATGGATTAATATACTGCACTATACATGTATAACATATTAATCAAGCTTACAACCATGTTCAATAAGCCAAATCATAATTTGGGCATAACCCCTTCCAAGTAACTTCACCAATCAAGCTCAACAACACACATGAAATAATCACATAACAAGGGTTAATAGAATCCTTCCCATATGAATTTCATACTAATCTAGGTCTCACATAGGTTCATCCAAGCTAAATCCACATTTAGAAACATAGGGTTCATGGCATCTCTACAAACCCTAGAAATTGCACCCATTGACCTCATTTAGCAAGATGATTGTTTTCCCTAGGGTCAATGGGGCCCAAAGAAAGAGGAAGAGAGGTAGTAACTTACCTTTGTTCAGCCCCTAACAAGTTGTAATCCCGAAATCCTTGGTGTTGGTGTTGTTCTCCTCAACCTTCTTTTCAAAACTATGGTGTAGATTGGGGGAAGAAGGTCCCAAGCTATGGCCTCCAAGGTTGAACCCTCAAGAACCCTAGAAATCTCCTCTCTCAAACTCTCCCACGTTTTTGTGGAGTGTAGGCAGAAAATGGGGGGGTTTTAGACAAGTGTTGGTGGCTTATATGTGTTAGAAAGTAAATGGGTTTAGTTTAGGTTAATGGGGATGTTTCTCTTTGATTAGCCACCTTAATCTACCTCCGAACTTCAATTAGATGATTAGGATGTGTCTTAGGTTAGTTAGGAGGGTTTAGGATTAGTTTAGGTTGGGTTTGGTTGGGGATAAGTTGGACAATTGCTCAAAATGCACAAAAATCCCGTAACAGGGAATCAGGGACCAATGCGGTCGCATTCCCTTGCATGATGCGAGCGCATCATGCTGCTAACTTCAATTTCCGTCTTCGTTGCTTCCTTGCTCGGTCCCGAACTCTCCCGCATGCGTCCTTGAGTCCTCCGAAGCCAAAAAGGGTCTAGAATTCACTCTAAAAGACCTCCAGTCTATAACCAAAGCAATCAAGCCTCAAATGTGACAGCCCGACCCGGACCCCAATGCGAGATCCCGAGTCGTGCCGTCCAAATAGTCAATAACACAAGCATGCGCAAGTAGGATTATAAAATTCATGTGGCGCAACATCGCATACGAATAACAACTCGGCTACACTTGGCCGGAAAAACAACTTAAAATAAACAAGTCATCGGCGACGTTACAGCCGGAACCCAACAGCTACTCCTACAATTTTAACACATGCTTATAAAAACCTCAACAGCCACAACATGCCGAAGACAACAACAACAACAATATTTAAAAGAGCTTTAGCGGAAGAAACTGTAGTGAACCATTAACATATAAACAGGCTCGACATATAAGTCGGCATACAAAAGATTATGAGTATCAAGTAACTAAGTTTACTACAACAACAAAAACCCCAAAGTCAAGTCTAGATGACTTGCTTCCCAACGTCCTTGCCAAAGTAAAAGACTAACTATCAAAAGTCCCAAAGGAGCAACCTTGAGCTCACAAGCAACCAAACGCGGAATGGCGAATCTAACGCGAACCGTCTCCTCGACTCGGATCTAAGGAAAACAAAGCAAACAAATAGGGTAAGTCGAAAGACTTAGTAAGTTACTAAAATGCATGATCATGTTATAACATGGCATTTATCACAATTATGGCTCACGTTCATCATATAGCACTTAGCACATTATTCACGTAAGTGCGAGAATATAAATCATAAAAGTAGGATATGATATAGGCACGGCCGCTTCGTAGCTCCTGAAATAAACTTTGTTAACCCAATATCTTGACTATGATGCTCGTGACTTCGCATCGATATACCGAACTCCGCCGGCTAATAGCAGCCAGTGACGCACGTATTGTTACGGCAAAGGGGCTACTTCCCCATTGCGGCCTACAATGGAGGGGTGTGTGAGGTCCCAGGTACGGCGATCCATAGCGAGCACGAATCTCTCAATTCATGAAGGCTATACATCGTCCTACCCTGACATAAAAATCAAACCAAATAGTGCCGACTGGACTTAATGCAATGCACAAGTAGATGTTTACTCTACAAGACCAAATAATGATCGAATTCGACAAGAGCGAACTCAACCGACCAAGTAGGGTATTAATCTCTACAATAAATCATGTCAAGGCAATTAATTGCTCATAAACAAATAATCACAACGGGTTCAAATGCACATAATTAAACTCAACTTAAAATTGAGTAAACTCGACCAAATGGTGTCCAAACTTCGTAGGGATTGAAATTAGAGTTTAACATGTTCAAATCTTCCCTAGAGTCGACTCCGTTGAGTCTTTACTAAAAATTCCAAATTTCGGGTAGTTGAAGCTATGTGCTTCATAACTCAACCTAGGCCATTACTAAGCTCATCTAGGTCATAAAATTCATCAAGGCATTGTAATGTGATTCATGTTCATCATAAAGTCCAATATTGAGGATAGAACACATAACAACTTCACAACATATCATATAGGCATAAATTAGGGCATTCTCATATAACAACACTTCCATCAATGTATGTAATACATGTTTCTAACATGTTCAAAACCTTAAATAACCAAGATGAAAGAGTATCATAAACTTTACTAAGCATAAAATCCTCCTATACATGCTCCTAGCAGTTCATACTTTCAAAACACAAGAAGAGAGCATAGGAAGCATATATGTGTCCTCATTGACCTCAATCATCATAGGCTGTGTTTTCATAGGGTCAATGAGAACTAAAAAGAAGAAGAAGAAGAGTAACTTACTTGTATTCTACACCAAAGAAAGTAAATGGAAAGATTGATCGGTTGGAAATGTTCTACTCTTCAAGCTCTACTCTTCTATGGTGGTGGCTTGAGCAATGGAAAAAGGGATGAGTGAAGACCAAGAGGAAAGCTTCAAGAAGCCATGGAACTCTCAAGAACTCTCTCTCTCTCTCACGTTTTTGGAAGAGACTTCAGCAAATGAGGAGTTGTGACGACCCGACCCGGATCCCAAGACGAGATCCCAAGGTCGTGCCATCGAACAAACTAAGAGAGGCAGGACAAGCACCTGCTAAGCATAATGGTGCGAAGTCAAAACGAACCAACAAGCTCAAAAGCAGGAAGGTAAAGCCAACGGCGGCAATACAGGAAAAATCAAAACCTCAAGGCACTGCGGAAGAAGCAAACCATAATGGGACCCGAGCTATCAAGCTCTGAATGAAAACAACCAAAGAGATAGTAAATCTCTCGGCCCAAAAATTCGGCCAGCGTGGCCAACATTAGACACGCCAACAAACCATCGCTGACCAGGCGACGAGGCAATCCCAACGATTAACAACACTCAACGGCTATAACATGCCGGAGGAACAATTTACTATAATAATCAATACTAAACCACCAACCAAACCTCACGACTAAAACTATCGGAGGTAGGAACAACGATATACCACAACTAGAATAAGCAGCCACACATGCTCGAAGCGACAAGGAAATAAATACTAAGAGTACAAATGCTCAAACAGCAACCGGCTCCCAAATACATAACCATAATATAACACTACATCTACCCAAGTAAAGTCTACATAACTTTACACTCGAGCCTCACAATAAATACAATATAATAATTAACTCCAAGCTTTTGACTTGGAAGACCACACAACTAAGATCGATTATCAGAAGCCATTTAGCATCTTACGAGGATCGTGCACACACTAGGGGAAAACAATCACGGAGTGAGTCATAATGACCCGATAAGTTTCTAAATGCAACATGTAGCATATTATGACATGGCATGGCATAAATGCATAAACATATAAAATCATGGTATCATGCTAGTATACCATCATGAAACATGTACTTAATCTTTAAAGCACAGAACTCATAAATCAAATAGCATATTATTTTCCATATACATGCTCATAAATAATCATGTGTGCGATAGCGTAAATTGAACCGTTACAATCAAATCGGGTTCAAAACCAACCAACTTACCATGAGATCAAATCTCAAACCAAGATCAGGGCTCAATTCCCAATCGATCATACCACAGGGGTTCCGTCCCCAATTATCACAACTCATTAGATTTCCTTTAATGAGTACTCGTTACATTCATCCGGTCTCAGGATGAGAAATGAGGCTCGATGTCTAGCTAGTTGGCATAACCGAGATCACATCCACTATTGGCCAAATAGTGAGGAGAAAGGAACCAATGCAACGATTCATGCGATTGTTTCCAAAGACTATGATCGTCCCATTCTTTCCCGACAACAAACCAAACCGCCCAATGGACTTTAAACCAAACCATCAAGTAAATATTTACTTGCATAAACCAATGAGACCAAATTCATAAATCGGACTCATTAAACCATGTAGGACATAATGCTCTACAACAATCTCATGATCCATGCACATATTTGCATATAACCACGTAGACATAATGCTCTGAAAACTCATAAACCATGCATATAATTGCATAAAATCAAGTAGGACATATTGCTCTACCAAACATCATGAACAATGCATATATTTGCATATAACCATTGTGATCAACTAACTTACAAGTTTAGTTTAAAAACAACATATTGAGGTATTCATTATTCCTCAAGTCATTAACCCATTCAAGCATACCTTATCAGCTTAGTAAAAATATAATGTGAGGTCTTCCTAATCCTCAACTCAAATCAAACCAAGACTACTACGCTAGTCTCAAAATATCAACCAATCAAGACTTATATTTTAGTCTTTATTCTAAGTACACTTAGGACTCAATCATAGTCCTAATCGTCATACATGATCGATAACACCACCATACTTAAAACATTATGACTACTCAGTAGTCACTTGCTAAATGTTTTCATATGTACGCAACAAAAATCCTTGAGAAGAGGATTCTCTCTTAATCTTCTCTTAAACAATCTCGTGACCTTTTACGGGTCTCAATTATCCCATGCTCTAACAAGCATGCTTAAAACATATTTCTAATAAATCTTCATACCATGAATGTCTCCATTGGACACAAACCAAAGACCCGGTGTGCACAAACACAACCCAAGCAAACCCAAACATTGTAGGGTTTCAACCCAAGCTCTTCATCATTTTATTGGCCTTAATAGACTCGTTGAGTCTTACTAACACATTTCATTATTTATGTGTTCTATAAATTCACAAGTAATAATTTCTTAAGGTTTATAACCAAATCTCAATAGTCATTCGGGCTTAATTCCCAAGACTAAAAACCCACAAAACACATCACAATCACCAACCATTTAAAGTTTGGAACTTATGTTCTTCGCTCCATTAACTAAACAATCTAATCATCGTAGGATTTCAACTCAAGTTTGCTTAACATATTATCAAGCCTATAATGACTCCGTTGAGTCTAATCTACCCTTTCTAAAATTTTAGGGCATAGAAGCTATGGTTCTCAATTCTCCCTATATTCATAACTATCAACAATAGCATCATCCGGGTTCGTTTAACTCACATAAACTGACAAAACCTTCACTAATATAACATAGAATAAATTCATCATTTGAGCACAATTTCATTTAGCTCATCTTACCAATCATAATTCCAAATTCATGATTAAATCATACAACCTAGTTTAATATACTCTACTAAGCATATAAAACATAGTAATCAAGCTCACCATTAATTTAGCAAGCTAAACCAAATTTGGGCAAACACCTCCAAGTATCTCAACCAAACCAACATC
>JABEVN020002640.1:0-20817 GCA_013146195.2 Codonopsis lanceolata
AAATCGCATAAACCTGCTTTATTTGGAATATGCACATTTTAAAAAATGCGCATCGCTTTTCCTTTCTTTGGGATAGGCATATTTTAAAAATCTACATCGCTTCTCTTTTCTTTGGGATAGACACATTTTTAAAATGCGTATCGCTTCTCCTTCTTTGGGATAAGGAACATTTTAAAAAATCGCATAGCTTCCTCTATCTGGGATAAGCACATTTAAAAAAATTGCATAGCTTCTCCTATCTTGGGATAAGCACATTTAAAAAAAATCTACATCGCTTCTCCTATCTTGGGATAAGCACATTTTAAAAATCGCATCGCTTCTCCTATCTTGGGATAAGCACATTTTAAAAATCGCATCGCTTTTCTATCTTTAGGTTAAGCGCATTTTGAAAAAGCAACATCGCTTTTCCTTTCTTTGGGAAAAGCCCATTTTAAAAAAACATCGCTTTCCTATCTTTGGGGAAAGCGTGTTTCAATTGACATCGCTTTCCTATCTTTGGGAAAGCTTGTTTTAAAGCGACATCGCTTTCCTAGGGGAAGCGTGTTTTTAAAAAACATCGCTTTCCTATCTTTGGGGGAAAGCGTTTTTAAGCGACATCGCTTTCCCTCTTTGGGAAAGCGCATTTTAAAAAGTGGTATCACTTTCCTATCTGGGAAAGCGCATTGGGGTAACTTTCTCTGCGCATTTTGGAAAAAATAGCATCGCTTTCAGGTATGTTGGAAAACGCGTTTTCAAAAGCAACATCGCTTTCCCTATGCTGGGGAAAGCCCATTTTTTTTAAAATAAAATTTTTGCATCGCTTTCCCTATGCTGGGGAAAGCTCATTTTTTTAAAAAATTTGTATCGCTTAAAAGGCATCCTTATCTTGGGGAAAATTTTAAAAATTTGCATCGCTTTCATTTTAAACATTTAAAATGATTGCAAAAAAGCGACATCGCTTTCCTATCTTTGGGGAAAGCCCATTTAAAAAGCGACATCGCTTTCCTATCTTTGGGAAAGCCCATTTTAAAAAAGGCATAAGACGCTTATGTTCCTAGGGAAAGCTTGGTTTCAAAGCAACATCGCTTTCCTATCTTTGAAAGCTCGTTTTGAAAAGCAAAGATCACTTTCTCTATCTTTGGGGAAAGCTTGTTCACTTGACATCGTTTTCCCTATCTTTGAAAACGCGTTTTGAAAGGGTCCCGCCAATTTTGCATATGCTGGGCGAAACGTACCATATATCCCATCCGGTGGCTGTTGTTTGTTTGCATGAGTGCGAACTACGTTAAGTCTGATTCTTTGGATAAGGATACGTAGGCAACTTATTTCGGTAGGCGCGACCATCGCAGCATGCTTGTTCTGGCTTAGCCCGAACTACGTTTGGTCTGATTTCCTTTATTAAGGGATACGTAGGCATCCTACTTTAGTAGGTCCGACCATTAGAGCATTTAATTTTCATATCTACTTAAAAACTACGATAACCTGCTATAACCAACTAAACATGTCTAGGATATGTGAGTTTTGGTTAGCATTATGAACTGTTGCATTGTAACTGCTACCTATTGCATCTCTCCCCCGTTATAACGCGTGAAATTGGAGAGTCTATTTTTTATCAATGATGTTTGTCTACTCAGTAAGCTTCGGGTTACCCGTAGACTCCATCGTTGAGGGGCTCTGTAGACACCCCAATTTCGTACCCCTGGTATGTAACTTTGGCATGCGATATCAAGACCTGTTAAAACTTAACAAATGTCAAGTTACATGGTTTAAAAATGCAAAAGGCAAAGCTGGATGCGCAAAACAGTAAAATGCAGGGGCTAAAGCGTCAAAAATGAACTAAAAAATGAACAGTTGGCGCTGCCATATGAGGATCATGGCGCGGCTCCCAAAAGGGTTTATGGCAGCGCCCATTTTCAGCTACGGTGCATCCCAACTTGCTACAGGAGTGCTACAGTTCGCATAATGTGCAATTCTTCCATCAGTCTGTACAAGGAATTCAAGCATGAAGAGAGAAAAAGTATTTCCCTCGATGTCCCTCGCTCAGCCTATAAATAGAGGCCCTAGAGTTCGCTTTCAACACACCGAAAAATCCCCAAAAGCTTTCAGCGTTGTTGTTACGCTGCGAGATTTGTGAGCGATCGAGAGATAGTGAGCGCCCTCTCCTATAAAGCCTCGAAGCCCTGACAAAACTCCTCCAAATTAAAAGTAAATCCAACTGATCAAAGTGGTCCTTAGCCCCCTAGCTAGGTATCCACCCTATTTCCCCGGTCCAAAAACCTCGGAAAGAGCAGTTGCTCTGCCCGAGTAAAAAGGCCAAAGCAGCCAGAAACAAGCCCTTGTTACGCTTTCGATTCCGCCAGCGGCAAGAAAAAGCAAGCGGTTGCTCCAATCTGTTTCTGGGACCTGAAGAAACCTTCCTAAGCAAGTTACTCTGCCGAACCGCAGCGGCAAGAAGCAAGAAAAAAGACTCCCTCTCTCGAGAAGGACAGAGCGAGCATACCACGCTCTAAAAGGTGAGCATTTAAGAGCGTTAATTTATTAAAAAGCTATTTTTCCATCCGGCCCAATGTAAAAATATAAGCCGTTATGCTGTCTGAATTATTTTAGAAAATAACATTTAAAAGAGCCATTATTATGGCCAAATATTTTTAAATGTATTTGTAATTATTGAAAGGAAACAGCTGCAAGTTTGTAAATAATGAAAATATGGATGTATTTGTAGGTAGTTAATGCTTTATTTATTTACTAGATAAATATAACAAAAAACATAATTTAGCCAAAAATTGCTTTTGAGACCGAAAGGGCAAGTTGGGAGCCTAGCACCTTCCCAACTCGTAACTTAGCCTCCGAATCTGTTTTTGCATTCTCTGGTTTTTTTTTTTTGGTTTTTCTTTATTTCTTCCTCAAAATAAAGATGACGACTCTATTAAAACATTTTGGATCGCAGTGGGGCATCGCAACATTCCTTTCTTGCACTTTTCCGTTTTCCCCTAAAAAAGGGAGAATGGGAACGAAAGGGTGATGTATTCCTATATCCTGGTATCCCCTAAAAAAGGGATAACTTGATATAGAAAACCCAAAGCACTCATGGTGATCCGAAATAGGCCATAAGACAATTTTCATAAAGTCTGTAGTGGGGCCTGCAACATCCTTTCTTGCACTTTCTATCTTCCCCTACACAAGGGACGATGTGAATGAAAGGGTGATGTATTCCTGTATCCTGTTATCCCCTAAAAAAGGGATAACCTGACACAGAAAACCCATAGCTCCCATAACGGACCAAAAAATTCACTGAAGTGATCGAGGCGTATTCAACGCGCTTTTTGACAACACCTTTTCCGCATTTTTAATTTCGTCTTCCCCTAGACAAGGGAGGGGGGAATGGAAAGCGTGATGTCAGCATCCACACGCCGCATTCCCCTAACCAAGGGAGCGCAGGGCGCGGACCGTAATCCGGGGCACCCACAGTAAGTACTTCGACTTTTCCCTTTTTCTTTGTACTTCTTTTTTTGGGTTTTTGGTTTCTTTTTCTTCTTCATCTCTCATGCATTTTTGGGTAGGATTCTTAGGCTAGAATCATACCTTAGGTAGAGATCGAGGAAAATACCAAAACGTCCTGCTCACTAGGCGGATATGGCCCTTAGTGTACCTAGACTTAGGATTTTTTTCCATTCTGAATTATTTGTTGTTTTAGGCAGAGTCTGGCCTTTATTTCCTAGATCTCTTTGCAGACATGTCTTCCGTAATGAGGTTGCACAGTGAATCTATGGGCAGTGAGAGGGAGGCCTTTAGCTACGACGGGCATAATGACCCGTTGAGTAGCGAGAAGACTCCTTCTATTTATGTGGAGATGGTCGACGACGTTGAGTATGTGGCTGGTGAGGCCACTAGTGGGCGTGCTCCTATTCCAGTGGTTGAAGTAGCAGATTCCTCCAGTGGGTATAGTCCGTCTGAAGAGGAAGTAGCACTGGATGATATGGCTACTGGCGGGCATGGCCCTAACAATTGGTTGAGCCCGCAGTAGAACAGGGCAGTAATGAGGTGATGCGCTTTGTCTCCAAACAAGGGGAGGCCGCTGAAGAGGCTTCCAAATTAGGTGAGGCGAGCTCTGATATCTTGTTGACCCAGAGGAGGAAAAATTCTGGCCGGTCAAGGGATTAGGCCACTTCCTTGGTCACTGAGCCTGATTGGTTTGTAAACGCCGATGAGAGCCAGCATGCCACACACTGAGCATGTTAGTCCCAAAGGGAACAATAATAGGCTAGAAAGGGGGAGGGGTTGAATAGCCTATTAACAATTAAAAACTTTTTAACACAATGTTCCATAATGCATGCTGTCAACTATAGAGACAGTTACATCAGCGGAAAGAACACTTGGAAATAGTTCACCAAGTCTGCTGGTAAGAACTACTGGTAGACTTACTGTATCTTTAAGTATGAAGCCTAGGAGACAATTAGCAAGAGATAAGATAAGTTGATAAAAATAGATGCGGAATAGTAAGTAAATAATAAGTAAGAACATATGAATTTTGAGATGGTTCGTACTTGTAGACACCGCAATTTCGTACCCCTGGTATGTGACTGACATAAAATATCAAGAACTGTTAAAACTTAACAAATGTCAAGTTACAGGAGTCAAAAATGCGAAAAGGAAAGGATGCTTGATGGCTGAGCAAGGGGGAAGTGCAAAAAATCGAACTTGGAAGGCAAAGATGGTGCCGCACCAGGACCTTAGTGCCGCACTGCAGGGTCTCTTGGCCGCACCATGCGCATTGTGGCGCTCTCTCACAATGAAAGTGTACAACTCTGAAGCAGCGCGGTACAAGCTATTGAAGCACGAAGAAGATACCAAGAAATGCCCAGTATCCCTCTCCTCCGGTATAAATAGGAGGCCCGGCTCCCCATTTTCGCTGCTTTCGATTCTGCGATAAAAAAATCGCAATGGGCTTCATCTACCGATAGGATGAGTACGAGAGGTGCGAGATAGGTGAATGGAAGCCCCTAGAATCTCCAAACCCCGTCCAAATTCTGCCAAATCAAAAACCCATACGTTATAAGTGATCCCTAGCCTAGTTGTTAGGTGTCCACCTCACTTTCCCAGTCCAAAAATCCCAAAGTAGGCCGTTACTCTGCCCGAGTAACGAAATAAAAGTCAAAAATTAAGTCTAGGTTCCGCCCAACCAAAAGGCCAAAACCTACCCAAATAAGCCGTCACTCGCCCGAGTTGATAAGCCCAAACCCTCGAAATAAAGCAGTCATTTTGCCCAACTCAAAACAACAACCACACAAACAACAAAAAGATTCCCTCTCCCCGAGACGAGGAGCAGCACCGCCGCTCTAAAAGGTAATACCTTTAAGGGCGCATTTTATTTATTTATTTATTTTTCTGTCTTTTATTTATTTTTAAAAGTTGTTATTTAAATCCGGCGCAATGTAGCCCATATAAGCCGTTGTGCTGCCCGGATTAGAATAGGAAATACTATGTAAAAGAGTCGTTATAATGGTCAAATATTCTTAAATATGTCTGTAATTATTGGAAGGAGGCAATTTGCGAGTCCGTAAATAATGTGGCCACGAATGTATTTGTTTAAATTTCCTGTCATTTTAATACCTTATTTATTTGCTAAATAAATGTGACAATAAGCATACTTGACCAAAAACCATTCTCGAGACCGAAAGGGCGAGTTGGGTGCCTAGCACCTTCCCAACTCGTAACTTAGCCTCAGAACCCGTTTTCTTTTCTTCTACGGTTTATTTTTTCTTTTCTTTGGTTTTGCTTTATTTGCCTTAAAATAAAGATGGCGACTCTAAAACTTTCGGATTCAGTGGGGCCTCGCAACATTCCCTCTTTGCACTTTCCCGTTCTTCCCTAAAAAAGGGAGATATGAGAATGGAGGGGTGATGCATTCCCATATCCTGGTATCCCCTAAACAAGGGATAACTTGATGCGGGAAACCCAAAGCTCCCATAGTAATCTGAATGGGCCATAAGACTATTTTTAATAAATCCATAGTGGGGGCTTCGCAATATCTTTTTTTGCACTTTTCCGTTTTCCCCTAAAAAAGGGAAAATGGGAATGAAAGGGTAATGCATTCTCATATCCTAGTATCCCCTAAACAAGGGATAACTTGATGCGGGAAACCATCAGTTCCCATATAGACAGTACTCCTCTCGCACTTTTGATTTCGTCTTCCCCTAAACAAGGGAGGGTGGAACGAGAGTAGTGGTGTCCCGCATCCGCACGCACGCCACACCCCTATCCAAGGGCGACTGGGGCGAGGGCTTGGGAGTTGTTTTATTTTAAATAAAATGGAGGGCTAGACTCGTAAAATAAAACTTTTTGTTTTATTTGTTTTAAATTTGCTTGTCATATTAATTTACGCATTTGAATAAAGTTTTCCCATACAGCCGTGGCCATATTTGTGGATATGATCCTCCATCTGCAGCAGTTTCGTTCCGATACTTGTTATGGGCATGTTTAAGAGTATAAAAAAAAATTCAAAAAAAAAATATATATGTATCAAAAAAAAAATCGAAAAGCAAAAAAAAAAATAAAAATTATATATTACAATAAATTCCGGGCAGCACAACAAAAGAGCTGGGGCTTTACTTCCGGCTCTATATTATTATTTACTTAAGTTCATTTTCTTTTTTACTTTATTCTGTACATTTATAGATATCTGCATTCATTATGTCATTTTATTTTGGGGACATAGGACCAAAATTTGTAATTAATAGGGATATATAGTTTCCCCACTTTTCTTTCTATTTCTTAAAATAGTGTGCTTGCTTGTTTGCGCTCAAAAATAAAAAGCCGAGAAAATCCACATATAACAGCAAGACATGCCATATTTGTTTTATTTTCTCTATATTTGTAAATAAATAAAGGCTTTACTGCTTTCTAGATACCGCACACACGTGCACACATGTATATATATTCCGAACTGTTACCCTACACCATGGACAGCTTACCCCCTGCATAAGCCAACGTTAGAATGCATATAGTTTTTCAGGACACTTCACAGACAGATCGGTTT
The DNA here is from genome assembly GCA_013146195.2 of Codonopsis lanceolata. Lineage (NCBI taxonomy): Eukaryota > Viridiplantae > Streptophyta > Magnoliopsida > Asterales > Campanulaceae > Codonopsis > Codonopsis lanceolata. The sequence goes on from JABEVN020002640.1 coordinate 7,016, forward strand.
TTGCATCTTTGAATTGTGGGTCAGCCCTTGTCAAAAAAAATCAAAAAAAAAATATATATGTCAAAAAAAATGCGCAAGTTCAAAAAAAATATATCTATACAATAAGTGCTCACAAAAAAATAATATCAATAATAAACAGGGGTTGATTTATAATTCTCAGATGCTCAACCTAGACCATTTCGAATGGTGGATCCTAGAAAGAGTATAGGCCTTTACTTTGGGGCGAGTCCGATCTGGGAGTCGAAGGCGAGGTGGAATACGTTGGTCCTATATACTGCGAGAAAGAATCCACAGGAAAAGTCTGAGGCTGTCAAAATAAAGCAGGTGCTTATCCTGGGTCAATTGTAGGGAACAAAAATATATTAATAATAAAATACTAATAAAAGGCCGCAGCGTACTCCAAGCCTCGCATGCCGACCTTGATACCTACAAAACCCCATTTTCCTCGAGACTGCCCGAGTTTGGAAAGGCGAGATAATCTTGGCCGGTTGTCACGAAACCAAGGCAAATCGATCGAGAGGGTATCCGTTTCAGAATCGAGCAGGCGAGGCACGGCATGCATCATCCGAGCGATGGCGTAAAAAAGTGAACGCGATCGGCTATGAGTGCATTCGTGGGCTCGGGTATGTTCGCCTCCAGGCAATGCAGAATGGTTTGACCAAAGGTTGGGTGCAGCGATGAGTCAAATGGCTAGTCTGGTACAAAGTCTAAAATCCAGTGGTGAGGTGAACTCTTCCTCTACTATTCCCCAAGAAGCATCCTGTAAAACCCTGAAATGTTGCTTGATTGTGTTATGCATGAATTCATACACTTATAATCATCATGAATATGTTCATTTAGCTCCCGTATATGTTTAGAGTCAATAGCATGATTATTGACGTTGTTTGAGATCTGCACGTATGCATTTTTCTTTCTGAGATGCGTTGGATCTCGGGTTTATGTTTTATGTGATTAACACATGGATTATTGTTGGAGGGCATTTATAATATCATTAACATGCCTTGGTTATTGGTTAGATGCTTATTGCATTGTCGGTTTGGTTGCTAGTTTGATTCTAGCATTAACCCTTCTCAGTTTGACTTTTCGGTTGTTGTTCGGAGAGTTACTTTGAGTTCTTGGCCTTGTTTTGTTGAGGTTTGAGACTTGATTACTTTGGTTATGATTTGGAGGACATTAAGGTTGGATTATAGACCATTTTTGGCTTGGAAGGACTCGGGAATGCATGCGGGAGAGTCCGGGATCGATCAGGGAAGCAACAAAGGCCGGGAAAAGGATTTCTGGAGGATGCGCTCGCATCCCCCATGCATGATGCGACCGCAAGGGTCCTCATTCTGCGAATTACGGATTTGTTCTGTTTTGTGCGTTGTCAGAAATTGACGAAATTGACCAATTAAATCCATCCTAAACCTATCCTAAACTCACTTACATAGCCTAATCCTAATCCTAAACATCTAATAGGAGATTAGGGGTTAATTAGTGGCTTGATTAGAGGAATTAATCCCTCATATAAAAGCAAAACAGCCGCTCCCTTTCTCTCATTGTTCGGATCACGACTTCTTCTGCCCATCTTCTGCGAAAACTTCACCAAGTCATAAGAGAGCTGAGAGGGGCGACTTCTAGGGTTCTTGAAGGGTTCTTCCTTGGTGGCCATAGCTAGGAATCTTCTTTCTCCAAGCTACACCATGAGATTGAAGTGAAGGTTGAGAAGAACAACTCACCTTTTGGATTTCGAAAATTGGCTTGTGAGGGGTGAAATTGGTAAGTTTCTACCTCTCTTCCTTTGACTTTTGGGCTCCATTGACCCTAGGGAAACAACCATTTGTGTTATTTGAGGTCAATGGAAGCCATTGTTAGGGTTGTAGAAGAAGCATGAACCCTAGGTTTTCCAATTGAATGATAGAACTTGATTGACCTATGTGAGACCATGATATATGTGAAATTCATGTTCTAACTAGTCTATTGAACTTGATTATGTTGATTATTCATGTGGATTGATGTTGGTTTGGTTGAGATACTTGGAGGGTGCCTTGCCCTAATTTTGTTTTAGCTTGCAATTTATTGATGTGAGCTTGATTAATATGTTTTATATGCTTAATAGAGTATATTAAACCATGTTGTAAATTTTAATCATGATTTGAAGGTTATGATTGGTTTGATGACTTGGATGAAATTATGCACAAGATGGCTAATTTATTCTAAGTTGCATTGTTAATTATTTTGTTGGGTTTATATGATTTTATTGAACATTGGGATTATGGTTTTGGCGATAGTTATGAACATAGGGGGATGATGAAGCCTAAGCTTCTATTCCTTGAATTTTCGAAAACTTAGATTGAACTCAACGAGTTAACCTTTGGGTTAGTATGAATCCTAGGAACTATAATTTTAAGTCCTACGGAATTTTGGGTAGAATTCATGGAGGTCGAGCCTCCAAGAAGTTTTGAAGTGTGTGAAGCACACTTGATTATGAGCTTATATGATTCTCGGTTGTGATATTTATGCTAGTTGTGGATGAATTGCATGACTAGTTTGATGGTAGAGTGTTTACCTACTTGTTTTGAGCATATGAGTATATATTACTTGTGCTTGGGTTTTGAGTCCAGCTGGCGTCGGTCTGTTGAGTCTTTGGTGGGTCGATACATCGTCTTCACGAATTGTGGGATTCGTGATCGCGATGGATCGCCGTGCCGGGTTGCACACACCCCTCCATCGATGGCCACGGTGGGGAAGTAGTTTATCTTAGTTGTAGTAATACACATGACTTTGATAACTATGGAACTCGGCGGAGATCGCCTCTGGACGCCGATATCTACGAGAGGGATATCGAGGGCACATAAGGGTTTTGCACGTGTTTTTGCAGGAGCGACACGCGCGGAGGAATTTGGGTAATGGTATCATATCCCTTATATATATGAATTGTTTCACAAGTGCTTAAGTGAATAATGTGCTTGGTGATTGGATATGATATGGTAGTGGTTTTGGTTTCTTACATGTTATACTCGATAGATAACATATTGATTAATGTTGTTAAGCATATATGCTATCACATGAACATTATTGGAATGTTGTTTTATGCCAAAGGTATAAATCATTATTGTTAAGACAAAAATGCCTTGACATGAATTACTGTTGTTAAGCTAATATGTTTTATCATGAATATTATTCGGATATAGCATTAAGTTAAAAGCAGGAATTATTGTTGTTAAGTTTGTATGCCTTGACATGTAAATCATTGGAAGGCTATGTTATACCAATAACAAGAATTATGATCGTTAAGCATATAAATGCCTTGACATGGATTTTAGTGATATTTTATACTATAATGATAACATGATTTATTAATGTTGAGCATGGATGCCATAACATGATTTTATATAAGGTTATTTCATGACGATAGCATGATGTAATTTATGATTGAGCATTATGCCATGATAGGAAGTTATGGTTAGTAACTTACTAAGTCTTTGTGACTTACTTTTATTTGTTGGTTGTTTTTCCCTAGATCCGAGCCGTGCGAGCGGATCCAAGTAAATCAAGAAGGTTACTTTGGCAAGGAATTCTTTTGGAAAGGTTGCTACTTATATGTTTGTTTTTGCTTTTGGTGAGGTCGTTGGGAAGATGAAGTTATGTAAACTTCATAATTGGGTAGCAAACCTTTATGTGAATTGAAATGTTGTAATTATGTTGTTAGCCTATTCTTTTGGTAGCCGACAAGTAGAAGTCGTGCTTGATGTATATTGGTAGTTAAACTTCCATATGTTTTCTGGTTGTTAGTCCTTTTATTTGTAGTACTTATGGTTGTTGGTAGCCGACGGTTTTAGTCGCGCTTGGTTTATTGATGAATATGTTCATGATAGATTGCTAGTTAAATATTATGTTTGTTCTCCGGCATGTTTTTAGCCGTTGAGTTGTTAGACTAGAGTCTTAGACTTAGTATAATGTTGGGTTCCGGCCGTAGCTTCGCCGATGACTTGGTTTTATTATGCTATATATTTGAATTGCATAACAGGGAGTTTGTCCTACGTGCCCAATGTTGCGGCACGCGAATCGAATTTTTGGACCGAGAGATTAATTATCTCTTTGGTTGTTTTAGTTTGAGCTTGTTAGCTCGGGCGCCACTGTTTTATTTCATTTAGCTTCCGCATGTGTTTTGAGTTGTCGGTGTATCGCCGTTATGGCCCTACCCATTATTTGCTACTTGTGTGTTGTTAGTTGTTCCCCTGGCGGCACGACCTTGGATTTCATCTTGGGATTCGGGTCGGGTTGTCATAGTTGGTATCAGAGCTATGATTATAAATTTAGCTTTCAGCCGGGATAGGTTCCTTGGCTTTGGGGGTTGGTTTGTGTGATTTGTTATATCTTAACGTCGAGAGTTATAGTATGTTAAGATGTTTGAACTAGAATGGATGTTAGCACTGGTAGAGGTGCCAATGTTGATAAGTATAAGGGGGTACTAGTAGTATCCATGATTGAGAATCCACCGGAGAATTGGTGGCAAATATTATGATGTTGTGGTTTAATATTTAAGTGAAGATCACAGAATTAGCTCATTAGAGTAAGAGTACTTAGTACCGAATGAGACTAGGAAGACTCCATGAATTGTGAAAGAGTTAAGGATTAAGGATAAAATATTGGGCGATCTATTTTATCACAGCTTGCGGATTTTCGAGAGGTTGTGGACTATACTCATGAGAAAAAGTTAAATATTAAGGAACGCACCTGAGAGAGGACCTCAGGGAATATTAAGGTTGATGATGTGGTTAGAGGACAGTGGTACCTCCTGAAACTGTGTAGGCAAATCCGTAGACTAGTAAGCGGAGTGATGCTTTTACCTAAAGTTATAGATGAAGAGGTGATAAATTGTTGTATAAATTTTGTTTGAGAAATGGGACACCAAGTGTAGGTGTTGGAGCAATATAGACAAGTGTTTAGTTTATGGTGGTGATCACATTAGAATGGATTGCCTTAAATTGAGGATTAATGACTCTAAGAGCACTAATAAGCAGTCTAGTGACCCTTAGGGAAATGGTTGTAGACGAGCTAGAGTTTGAGGTTGTATGCGTACGTGGCGGTTGGCCATTGCGGAGTTTTGAGACCTACCTTGGATAGGAGGTAATTCATTATACGGATATTATGGTTTCTATTATCGCTATTATGAGTGCACGTTGTATCGGTAGCTCATATACATTAATACATACATTGCATTGTGTGTTGAGATTTAATTATTTTTGCTTTCCTCGATTTATGGATATTATTGAGGAGGATGTCCCGGTATGGGATTGGTTTACGGTTTTGGTTGAAATTTTGAGTTGTCGATAGACAGTCGATTGCAGTAAAGTTATACGGTTATGTAAGCTTATATGGATGGCGATGTTATACATATGTGAATATTGAATATGTGATAATGCTACTAGTGGTAAATACTAGTGGTGCGTTAAATTTGTATGCTCTATGGAGAGATGTGTACAGTAAAATAATTATACTTTGTTGTGTGATTTTTATGCGAGTAAGATGCGCTTGAATCGCACGATTGATACTTAGTGGTTCTGAGATGGATTACGGTTATTACGAGCAAGTATACCGTTAAATCGCGACTAATAGGGTGTCGTTGCCGCGCGAGAATATTTTGTGTGTGTTTTAACGAATACGAGATTTTGGACTAAGGTAATGAAAGACTTTATAGAGTTTTGACGGTTGTGAGTGTGGCGACCCGACCCGAGTCCCAATACGAGACCCCGAGGTCGTGCCGCTTCCAAAAAGGCACGTAACATAAACAAGTAGCAAATAGTGGGTAAGGCCATAACGGCGGTACGCCAAAAACTTTAACACATGCGGAAGCGTATAATATTTAAACAGTGGCGCCCGAGCTAACAAGCTCAAACTAATACAACCTTAGAGATAATGAATCTCTTGGTCCAAAAATAAAATAATGTGACGCAACAATAGGCACATATAACAATTTATGGCAATTATATATCAAGTCATCGGCGACGCTACGGCCGGAACCCAATATTAAACTAAGTCTAGAACTCTAGTCTGGCATGCTTAACGACTAAAAACATGCCGGATAATAAACATATTAAACAAAGCAATACATGGTTAAACAACAAAAGCATGATCAACATAAATACATAGGCACGACTAACATATGTCGGCTCTCAAAACATTAAGAAATAATAAACATAAGTTCAAATATCACACAATAGAAGTCTTGCTACCCCACATAAAGTTTATATAACTTTATGTCCCGTCGTCCTTGCCAAAATAAAAGGTACTGATAATACAAGGTAGCAACCTTGCCAAAGCTTCTTCAATGCAAAACAACAATCACTTCGATCCACTTGCACGGCTCGGATCTAGGAAAACAATCAAAACAAATAGAAGTAAGTCATAAAGACTTAGCAAGTTACTAACAATAACTTCCTGTCATGGCATCATGCTCAACAATAATAATTCATGCAATTGACATAATATGCATTTCATAAATAATCATGTCAAGGCATTCATACTTAACAATCTTGAATATCATGTTATCAACAAGTATAACATTTCATTAATTCAATCAACCAACATTTCATATAATATCATATTCACGTAGCACATTATTCACATATAGCACTCGTGAGTCAATTCATACAAAAGGGAGGTGATATCGTTACCCTTTTTCCGCGCATGTCGCTCCTGCAAAAACATGTGCCAAACTTATGTGTCCTCGATATCCCTTTCGTGGATATCGACGTCCCCGAGACATTTCCCCGCTCGAGTTCCGATAGTTATCAAAGTCATGTTTCCATACTACAACTAAGATCAACTACTTCCCTACCGTGGCCATCGATAGGTGTGTGTAATCCGCGCGGCGATCCATCAAAATCACGAATCTCACAATTCGTGAAGATGATGCATCGTCCCGCCCAAAGACTCAACAAACCGACTCACCGACTCAAACTTCAAGCACACGTAATTCATATTCATATGCTCAAATAGGTAGGCATGTACTCTACAATCATCTAGTCATGCTTCTAATTCACAACTAGCACGTAATCTCATTAGAGATAAAATCAAGGCTCTAATCATCAAGTGTTCTTCATACACTTTAAAATGCTTGGAGGCTTAACCCCCATTAATACTACCCCAAAATTGTAGGGACTTAGGCTTATTACTCCTTAATGTCATACTAACCCAATAGTCAACTCCGCTGAGTCATAGTCAATCTTTCAAAATTAGGGTATAGAAGCCATTGGCCTCAATACTCTCCTATGTCCATACTAACGTAATTAAATAGGTTACTAAGGTCATTAAACCCATAAAACCCCAATCAAACAATCAAGTATGAAACATAGAATCAAAGTCACAAACTAGGCATATACATTCTTGTCATTTCATCAAATATGCACCCAACACTTAAACAACAAAGTAGGGTGATTTAGCATACATAATCACACATAAATAACATCCTAAACATGGTTTACAACCTGTTTATAATCTGATCATACAACTTAAAATGTAGCACTTAGCATGTACGTGACCATATCATCTCAACTAGTCTAACTATTTCACCAAACATGCTCCCAATGCTTAAACAACAAAGTAGGGTGATTTGCCATACATTATCACATATAAATAACATCTTAAACATGGTTTACAACCTGTTTATAACATGTTTATAATCTGATCATACCATCAAAAATGTAACATCTAGCATATACGTGAACATAGCATGTCTACTAGCCTAACTATTTCACCAAACATGCTCCCAATGCTTAAACAACAAGATGGAATGATTTGTCATGCATTATCACACTTAAATAGCATTAAAATTATGATATACAAACTGATCATAATCTGTTTACACAACCCAAAATACATCATTTAGCTCATACAAGATCATGGCATCTCTACAAGCCTAACTATCTCATCCAATATGTTCCCAACACTTAGACAACAAAGTAGCATGATATATCATACATTACTACACCTATATAACATTAAAATCATGGTTTATAATAGGTCTATAATCAGTCTTCATCTTCCAAATTCGTGGCTGAACTTTTCTTGAGAGTTATAGAGAGTTCTTGGAGCTTCTTGAGTGATCAACAATGGTGGCCAACTATTGAAGAAGCCATTTCCAAAACCGTTCGGTAGAAGTGAAGAGGAGAGCAAGGAGAACACATACCCAACCTTGCATGGACATTTTTGTACAACTTCTAGGACTCTTTAGATGTTGGTTGAATGCTAGTTGTATCGCCGGTTTGATCGCTAGTTTGATTCGAGCGTTAACCCTTCTCCGTTTGACCTTTTCGGTTGTCGTTCGGGAGTGTTCTGTCTGAGTTCTTAACCATGTTTGATTGAGGTTTGAACATTGATTTGCTATTTGTTTTCATTACGTGCCTTTTTAGGCGGCACGACCTCGGGGTCTCGTATTGGGACTCGGGTCGGGTCGCCACAGTGAGTACTAGAGTGAATGTTACCTCTTTACTCTGGAGTTACTACGGAAGTTTTGTTAGGCGAGTATAGTGAATATACGAACCTTGTTATTTGTTAGAGTTGTCCTTGTCTAGAAATCTATCACGAGGGAATTTTTATGCGTACTTCTTCTCGGTTTTGTGTTATAAACATGTATGAATAGTTTCGAAATCTCATGTGCTATATTAGCTGTTTGATTAACCGATATGTATGGTTATGAGTTACACGAGTTTTATGCATTGCATGAATCGTGGGAATTACATGGAGTATATGAGATGATGTATGATGATACTTGGTTATTTTATATCGTACTTGTATGATATAAGGGTGTACATGCGATTAATCATAATGATAGAAATTTTATCATTTCGTTGATGATTAAAATTATGAGTAAAATATATTTGTGATTATGAAGTATAGACATAACTTGTACCGGTGCGTGTATTATTTTGAAAGGAGAATTAATATATGATCTTTATATATGAGCATGCATGGTAGATGCATTTTATTAAAAGAGAAGACATGGTTTACAAGAGTAATAAATATGTCTAACGGAAATAGTTGTATTTGAGTATGAACATGCTTATATGCATTAGTAAGCAATGTAATTTGTTTAGAGTATAGCAAGATAAAATCTTGATCCTCATGCCTTATGAATATGCCATGATTTCACTATTGCATGAGTATGTGAGACTGTAGTATGGGATGCTTAAGATTTTTCTCATAACCCTCAGATCCTTGTAAACGAAAGTTTTTGAAATCCAATTTAGCCTACCCTAAATTGGTGATCAAAAGAGGTTCGTTGGTGGACTAGGAATGGTAGTAAGCAGGTTAGAAATTGACTAAACCTCTTACCTGAAGAAAAGGAAAATAAATGGAATAAATTTTCACATGATGTTGTTATGTGCTATTATGTACATTCTCTATGATTTCAAGTTGCAGTATGACTTGCATGATCCTGAAATGTTAACTTACTTGTTTTAGAAGTGTGTTGAGGAACACTCTTCCTTAAATTGTGAATTGCTCTATCGGCCATTTTTACCTCTCATGATTTAGAATTCTTGTATTTATATTTCATGTTGTAGTTCCGAAGCAAATAGTTTCGGGAGACTTATGTTTATAAAGTCCTTGAATACGCTCCGAGGATATATTTTGAATTCACATGCTTAATTAATTAGTCATGGAATTTGTGAGTGCTATGCGACTCAAATATGAGTCAAGATATTTTCAACCTAAAAGTGCTTGGTATTATGGTTATTGAAAATTTTCAAACTTGTGTATGTGGGATTTTTGGCGCTTTGATTTTTGCCTACTTGGTTAGTTTTTAAGATAGTAGACTTCTAGAGAGTGAGTCTAGGTTTATGGTTTGAGTAGAGTTTGTGTTCCTCGCTTAATGATGTGAAGCGACTTGTGTTGGGTGAAGTTCACAAGGTAAAGTATATTATCCATCCGGAGAATTTAAAATATATAAGGATTTGAAGAAACAATTTTGGTGGAATGGCATGAAGCTTACGATAGCGGATTTTGTGTCGAGGTGTCTCACGTGCCGCCAGTGAAGGCGAACACCAAAGACCCGCGGGTTGTTGCGACCATTGGATATCCCGAGTGGAAATGGGAACATGTTACGATGGATTTTGTATCGGGTTTCGCAGAGGTTTTGATGCCGCTTGGGTTGTTGTTGATCGGCTCACGAAGTCGGCTCATTTATTTCGATTGCGATGACTTATTCCTTGAGTCAGTTAGCGGCATTGTATGTGCGGGAGATTGTTAGATTGCACAGGGTTCCAGTTAGTATTGTTTCGGACCGGGATCCGGGATTTACATCGAGGTTTTGGCAGGCTTTGCGAGAAGCTATGAGGACCAAGTTGAACTTTAGCACATCTTTTCACCCTTAGACAGATGGACAGTCCGAGAGAACGATTCAGATACTTGAGGATATGTTATGGGCTTGTATGATTGATTTTAAGGGGAGTTGGGATACACATCTTCCTTTGGCGGAGTTTGCGTACAACAATAGTACCAATCGAGCATCGGGATGGCACCGTATGAGGCTCTTTATGGGAGGAAGTGTAGATCTCCTATTTGCTGGGACGAGGTTGGAGAAGAAAAATTATGGGGTTCAGAAATTGTTCAACAGTCAGTTGAGAGTGTGAAGATAATTCGAGATAGATTGCTCACTGCTCAAAGTCGACAGAAAAGCTATGCGGATAATAGAAGGAGAAATTTAGAGTTTAAGGTTGGAAACTTTGTGTTTCTTAAGGTATCGCTTAGAAGGGGTACCAAGAGATTTGGAAAGAAAAGGAAATTATCATCGAGGTTCGTTGGACCTTTTGAGATTCTTGAGCGAGTTGGGAGTTTGGCTTACAGGGTGGCTTTACCGCCGTCTTTGTTGGAGATTCATAATATGTTTCATGCGTCTATGCTTCGGAAATATCTTAAGGATGATTCCCGGGTTCTTGAGTATGAGCAGATTACTTTTCAGTCGGACTTGTCTTATTTTGAGCAGACGGTGAAGATACTTGACACTAAAGAACAAGTTTTGAGGAGCAAGAGGATTCCATTGGTGAAAGTTCTTTGGAAGAATCATAAGATCGAGGAAGCAACTTGGGAGACCGAGTTGGAGATGCGAGAGAAATATCCTCATTTGTTTGATGACTACGGTAAGAATTTAGGGGCTAAATTCCTTAAAGTAGGAGAGAATGTAAAACCCTGAAATGTTGCTTGATTGTGTTATGCATGAATTCATACACTTATAATCATCATGAATATGTTCATTTAGCTCCCGTATATGTTTAGAGTCAATAGCATGATTATTGACGTTGTTTGAGATGCACGTATGCATTTTTCTTTCGCGAGATGCTTGGATCTCGGTTTATGTTTTATGTGATTAACACATGGATTATTGTTGAGGGCATTTATAATATCATTAACATGCCTTGGTTATTGGTTAGATGCTTATTGCATTGTCGGTTTGGTTGCTAGTTTGATTCTAGCATTAACCCTTCTCAGTTTGACTTTTTCGGTTGTTGTTCGGGAGAGTTCTGCCTGAGTTCTTGGCCTTGTTTTGTTGAGGTTTGAGAATTGATTACTTTGGTTATGATTTGGAGGACATTAAGGTTGGATTATAGACCATTTTTGGCTTGGAAGGACTCGAATGCATGCGGAGAGTCCGGGATCGATCGAGGAAGCAACAAAGGCCTCTGGAAAGGATTTTCGAGGATGCGCCGCATCCCCATGCATGATGCGACCGCAAGGGTCCCTTACCGCGTAGAATTACGATTTGTTCCTCGCTTTGTGCGCCGTCCGAAATTTGACCAATTAAATCCATCCTAAACCTATCCTAAACTCACTTACATAGCCTAATCCTAATCCTAAACATCTAATAGGAGATTAGGGGTTAATTAGTGGCTTGATTAGAGGAATTAATCCCTCATATAAAAGCAAAACAGCCGCTCCCTTTCTCTCATTGTTCGGCCAGAATACGACTTCTTCTGCCCATCTTCTGCGAAAACTTCACCAAGTCATAAGAGAGCTGAGAGGGGGCGATTTCTGTGGTTCTTGAAGGGTTCTTCCTTGGTGGCCATAGCTAGAATCTTCTTTCTCCAAGCTACACCATGAGATTGAAGTGAAGGTTGAGAAGAACAACTCACCTTTTGGATTTCAAAATTCACTTGTGAGGGGCTGAAATTGGTAAGTTTCTACCTCTCTTCCTTTGATTTTGGGCTCCATTGACCCTAGGAAACAACCATTTGTGTTATTTGAGGTCAATGGAAGCCATTGTTAGGTTGTAGAAGAAGCATGAACCCTAGGTTTTCCAATTGAATGATAGAACTTGATTGACCTATGTGAGACCATGATATATGTGAAATTCATGTTCTAACTAGTCTATTGAACTTGATTATGTTGATTATTCATGTGGATTGATGTTGGTTTTGTTGAGATAGTTGGAGGGTACCTTGCCCTAATTTTGTTTTAGCTTGCAATTTATTGATGTGAGCTTGATTAATATGTTTTATATGCTTAATAGAGTATATTAAACCATGTTGTAAATTTTAATCATGATTTGAAGGTTATGATTGGTATGATGACTTGGATGAAATTATGCACAAGATGGCTAATTTATTCTAAGTTGCATTGTTAATTATTTTGTTGGGTTTATATGATTTTATTGAACATTGGGATTATGGTTTTGGGCGATAGTTATGAACATAGGGGATGATGAAGCCTAAGCTTCTATTCCTTGAATTTTCGAAAACTTAGATTGAACTCAACTGAGTTAACCTTTGTTAGTATGAATCCTAGAACTATAATTTTAAGTCCTACGGAATTTTGGGTAGAATTCATGGAGGTCGAGCCTCCAAGATGTTTTGAAGTGTGTGAAGCACACTTGATTATGAGCTTATATGATTCTCTGCTGTGATATTTATGCTAGTTGTGGATGAATTGCATGACTAGTTTGATGGTAGAGTGTTTACCTACTTGTTTTGAGCATATGAGTATATATTACTTGTGCTTGGGTTTTGAGTCCACCGCGCGGCTCTGGTCTGTTGAGTCTTTGGTGGGTCGATACATCGCCTTCACGAATTGTGGGATTCGTGATCGCGATGGATCGTCGCGCCGGGTTGCACACACCCCTCCATCGATGGCCACGGTGGGGAAGTAGTTTATCTTAGTTGTAGTAATACACATGACTTTGATAACTATGGAACTCGAAATGAGACTGCTTCCTGGACGCCGATATCTACGAGAGGATATCGAGGGCACATAGGGGTTTTGCACGTGTTTTTTGCAAGAGCGACACGCGCGAGGAGTTTGGATAATGGTATCATATCCCTTATATATATGAATTGTTTCACAAGTGCTTAAGTGAATAACGTGCTTGGTGATTGGATATGATATGGTGTTTGTTTTGGTTTCTTATATGTTATACTTAATAGATAACATATTGATTATTGTTGTTAAGCATATATGCTATCACATGAGTATTATTGGAATGTTGTTTTATGCCAAATGTATAAATTCATTATTGTTAAGACATAAAATGCCTTGACATGAATTACCGTTGTTATGTTAATATGTTTTATCATGAATATTATTCGGATATGGCATTATGTTAAAAGCAGAATTATTGTTGTTAAGTTTGTATGCCTTGACATGTAAATCATTGAAGGCTATGTTATATCAATAACAAGAATTATGATCGTTAAGCATATAAATGCCTTGACATGGATTTTAGTGAGATGTTATACTACAATGATAACATGTTTTATTAATGTTGAGCATGGATGCCATAACATGATTTTATATAAGGTTATTTCATGACGATAGCATGATGTAAT
>JABEVN020002641.1:0-20817 GCA_013146195.2 Codonopsis lanceolata
AATACTTAGCGGTCAATCTAACAATAATATGGATTTTCAACAAGTGAATTTCGAGATTATGATAATCATTTTTGTAATTACATTAATTCTTTTTCTAATTTGTAGAATCAAGTTATTAATATACTCCATCTATATGGATTTAATATATTTTTGGTTTATTTTGGCCAAATTTATCCATTTTTGCAAATTGATTTTTATATTGACCCATTAAATTATGAGTAAGTCTTCCCTGAGACCGTCTTGCAATCCTAATTTTAAAACGGAACCCCACTCGCTACCAATCCACCAACACACGTTGGCTCAACAGAATTCATTTTACGTGAAAATATATCGCAAGATAATATTTTCTAAGTCTTTGACTTCAATTATTTACTAGTTTTAAATCTCAATTTGGTCACCCTACTTTCAAAAGTCATTAAGGTCACTCTACTTTTTTTCTTCAATTTAATCACTTTACTTTCCCCTTCAAAATTCAATAAGGTCACTTGAGTCATTTTTGTCCATTATGTTGGGTGGAAATCATCAAAAGACCAAAATACCCTTATTAGGTTGAAGGGTTTTACTCTCAATGTTAAAAGTTGAGGTTCAACAAGCCCCCAATCGCTCTGCCCCATTCTCACTGCAGAAACAAAACCAAGCTGCCGCCAAGCTCTCTCTCTCACCTTCACCCATCTCCATCTTCTTCCTTCCCTGCTCTCACGCCTGCACTCACGAATCTCCATTGCCGACCCCTTTCGAATCCCCACAATCCTCCTTCTCCAAATACCTAATTCCCAACGACTTCTTCATCTTCTTCGGTGAATCCCCAAGCGATCCAGTCGGACCCAATCTCTTCCTCAGTTCGCCTCCTTCTCCGACGAGTCTTCCCCGCTCTCCATCATCGGTGTCAATTTGTGGTAGGTGTTTGGTCTCCATTCATCTCGTTCAATTGATAATGGCATCTCTTTGGGTAGATCTGGTGGGTCTTCAAAGACGATTTGAGGGAGAGCGAAAGAATAGTTTTAAAATCCTTTTTAAGCTCTTTTCACACACACACACACACTACATTTCCCCAAACAATTTTCAGATGTGGAATTTCAAGTACTCACGTAATCCTCCACCTGCCCGCCATCGCAGCCGCATCGGCAACAAGAACCCGACCTCTCCGTACCACCGACTTACCTCCATGGCTTCCTAAACCCGGACGCCAAATTGAAACAATCCATGCCATTCCCGTTCAACCTCCGAAAAGAAGTAAAAAACCGGCTCTGCCGAGCATCGTTTTGAGAAAGAGGATAGACAACACATGCGGCAATAAGCGACTCATCTAT
This sequence comes from Codonopsis lanceolata, assembly GCA_013146195.2. Lineage (NCBI taxonomy): Eukaryota > Viridiplantae > Streptophyta > Magnoliopsida > Asterales > Campanulaceae > Codonopsis > Codonopsis lanceolata. The sequence goes on from JABEVN020002641.1 coordinate 1,311, forward strand.
GTCCAGAATAATCAGATCAAAAAGCTCGTCAGTCATCTCGGTCGCACATCTTTTCTCTTGAGATTGTTTGATCTTGAGATTTCGTCTGATTTTGAGTTGCAAGATGTAAGAGAGAGGAGATGGATTTGAAAATTGAAAATTGAAAATTATATTAAAAATATTAGTAAGGGTATTTTTGGATTTTCAGAATTTTTTTTAAGTTTTCAACAAAAAATTTGAATGGAGTGATGAACTAGATATTTATGTCCAAGTAGAGTGATTAAATTATAGAAAAAAAAAGTAGAGTGAGTTTAATGAATTTTGGCCTAAAAGTAGGGTGACCAAATTGATATTTAAACCTATTTACTAATGTTGTAGCACTATAGAATTCAACAAAATCATCGTCAAAGTGACTTTTAAAAAAAAAATAATAAGCCAAATTGATCAAATATTAAGACATTTATTCGAGATCGATGAAGTATGAATACTCCGGCTCCAACAATTTATATAAGGTGCATGAAACATAAACACTTATTCCTTAAACAAACATTGCCATGAGATTGCCAATTCAAAGCCTCTTATTGTTTCTTGTCTTGGGGTTTTGCTTTTTCCATTCAACAACCTCTATAGATGTTATTTTACCACTGGGTACCTTGTTCAAATCACAAATAATATCGATGGTTTCGATATCTCAATACACTGCAAGTCAAAAGACGATGATCTTGGAAGTCATATAATTAACTACAACAAAAACTATGAATGACATTTTTGTGTGAATTTCTTGAAAACCACCCTCTTCTGGTGCCACTTTCAGTGGAAGAAAAAAACGCAAGTGTTTGAGGTTTTCAATAAGAATATAAGGGTACTAAACTACTATGAGGGTAAAGATGATGGTAATAAATGCTGCTGGGAAGTTAAGAGTGATGGAGTTTACTTGCACAATGATTTCCGTTCGTTTGGAAAGGTATATGATTGGGATTGATCAAGTTCCACAAGCTTCATGCCAATCATCAATCTCAACTCCCTCAAAAAAAATTAAAATTTATATGGTGTATGAATAAAACTCTATGCTTTCATTTGATACTTAGGGTAAATAATCAGAAAAGATTAATAATTAATACCAAAGAAGACTCTTTAGTAAGTTATTGAACTCATAATTATTAATCTCCGCTAGGGCTGGATCCCCTCACTATTAATACCATGAGTGCTTGATTGTTAGTCGGGTAGGGATAAACAATATTATTTATCCCGGTACTATTAGCGTCCTCATTATTAATCCTCAATTATATATCACTGGTAACAAATGTACAGGGGGGGGCGGAATTATCAGAGATAGAAGTGGTAGTATGGTTGGTGCTTTTTCAAACTTTTATGGTGATGGTTCCAACAAGCGAGCAGAAATTTTAGCTCTTCGAGATGGTTTACAATTATGTAGGGATTTGGGTCTGGATTCGGTGGAGGTTGAATCTGATTCTTTGGTGGTTGTTTTAGTTCTTCAGAAGCAGCAGAGGTCTCCTTGGTAGTACACTTATGATTTGTGTATTTGTCGTGAGCTTTTGGGGTCTTTTGATTTGGTTCATGTTTATCGGGAACATAATCATGTTGCAGATAGGTCGGGTCATGAGGCTCATGATCCCTAGGGAGTCATGTTTTCACTAATAGGACCGCTCTCCTCGCTCGTTAGGCCGGCTATCATTCATGGTGAGGGGGTTTTTATAGCTATCGTCATTAATTTTTGTATTCGCGCTTTCGAGGTAAGGCTCCTTTGTCCCCCCTTTTCTAGGTAAGGCTGGTTGTCCCCCTCCTGTTTGTTTGTTTTCCGATTTTTCTTATTAATAAATTTCACAGGGTGCCGCCCCTGGTTTAAAAAAAATGTATATCACTGGTAGTTTTGAGATGTAAAATGTTAGCCCCAAAATTTTCTAGTGTGGGAGCTAATAATACCATCTCCCTTAGTATTATTAGTGAGGGGATAATGACTTTATCCGGGTAATTCATACTATTAATCTAGACCACCTATTACGTACCAAACATCAAATTTAAATTTGCACTTTATGTAATGAAATTAAATTTTTAGATTTAAAATTTAAATCTAATAAATTGTAATATGATCATAATTTTAATATTTTTAGATTATTAGATGATATTTAATATTAGTATATATGAAGGTTCTAATACTTGTTAGTTAAATTATTTTAGAAAAATCGAAAACCATTGTAATTTTCCCTTAACTTCTCGGCCCTGCTTAGGCGCTAGTCTGGCGTCTGGCACCCACCCACCTAGCGATTTTTAAAACCTTGATTAAGGGTATCTTTGTCATTTTGCCACCAAAATGTACTTTACTGGTTAAATAATATTATGTTGGACTAGAGCGGTTATAATTTGTTCAAAAGGTATCGACCCGGTTAGCACCTAATAAATTATATAGGGTAGTGTAACTAACTCATTTGATGTTTGTATTTATTTAGGGGATGTTTATATTCTTATAAAAATTAAAGCCCAAATATCATATTTGAGCAAAATAGGATATTTTGCGATGCATAAATGTAAGTCTGCCACCAAATATGATGTTTGTATTTACAATGCAGATAATTGGGCATCACAATGCATAAATGGAAGTCCGCCACAACGATGAATAAATTATGGGCAACTTAAGCAGATAGATAGTTAATAATGAAACATATATATTTCCAAATACTATGCGAATTACAAACCAATACAAAGAATAAACTACAACAAAGAACAAATGTGGATTAGAAACCAATACATATCTAGTACCAATTTTTTTTTCTTGGTTCTTGTTCTTTTTTTTACTTCACCCAAAATATGGAGTTTTTTTTTCTTTCGCCTTGCTAGCATTCCTTCAAAGCCTTTGTTTAATAAAGAGCCAATTTGGAAATTCCCCATTTGTATCTAATGATACGTCAATAAGGAATTACGATGCATCGATTATGAACCCAGTTTAAAAGTCAAAACTTTTATATAAAAAAAAGGTGATAATCGGGTCGTTACCTTGTGGAGAAAATATAACCCAAAAGTCCACGATAATTTTTTTAAACCACTACAGTACACTTTTTGAGGTGACCCGACCCGGGCACGAGGTGGGGCCCACAGGTACCACCATGTAGTTGATCCATAATTTGCTCAATTTTGGCCTCGCTGACACATAGTAAGCTGGAGGCCTTGATAGTGCCTCTTATACATGTGCCGCCACCGAGCACGAATTGGGAGGCCCATCTTCTCAGGGAGACTCTTCCCTTTCGCCTAAGCCAGAGGATAAAGATTTTCTCGAGCAGATTTAAGATGTCAAGATACCAGGCTCGTGATCTCTGTGGGCATTTTGAAACAAGATGTGGAGACCTTCTTCCACCATGAATGGTGAACTTTAGTTTCGGGGACGAAATCCAAATCTGAGTGGCGTATGCCGAATTGATTCCTATCACGTGGCGTGTAATGGAACGAGATAGAACCAAATCGGGCAAATATTATTAACTTAGCATGATAGCTGCACAGAGATCCCGGTCCTCCATCGCCCTTCAACTTGATTTATGATTAGGCCGAGTCTCCGTGAAACTTCGAGATCTGAGCTCCCCTTGAGAGCTTCTTCTAAGCCAAAGAATACAAAGCCTACATCCGTCAGATTATTTGAACATTCGAACTCCAACCTTATAGCCCGGAGTATGAAAGTCACCGATCGATCAACAGATTCCTATGCCAAAGCCTCTTTTGTTCGCTGCCCGTCAAAGAACATTCCGCCAACGTGTCCCGTCATGATTTCGTGATACCTTCATTCGGGGAAACTGCTCGCTTGCATCTGGCCTTAAGAGGACGCCTAAGTGGTTCCAATGACGCCTTTGATAGACTTGAGAGTGACATAAGTTATGTCAAACTCATTAAGAAGAAAGGACCACTTGGCTAGTCATTTGGCCGACAAAGGATGGCTGCTAGAAGATGTATTTGATAGGGTCCATCCCGGATATGAGCTTAATGGATCTTTCCCCGGAGATAGGTCTTGAGCCTCCGAGTGGCCCCAAACTAGGCCGGGTGCGACTTTTTTCAGGTCGAACAATTTAGCACGCTTCCTCAGCTTCCTACTTATGAAATATATGGCGTTTTCAATGTAGGAATCTTCCTTTTCCAGCGAGCATAGCCCCCACCGATGTGTCAGTGACGGTTAAGTATATGAGGAGAGGTTTATGGGTGTGAGGTGGAGCTAGCAATGGGGGATTGGTAAGGTAGGCTTTTATTTTCTCGAAGGCTAGCCGGCACTTTGTGTCCCGCACTTGATCAAGGATTCTTTTGAGGAGTTTAAGAGGGCTCACAGTGGTAGTCATCCGATAAAACGGCCGATGTATCGCAACCGACCTAGGAAGCCTTTGACTTCTGGTGGGAGTTTTCGTTTGTGGCATTTCTAGAATGGCTTTGATGTTTGGCTCGATCTCGATGCCTTGTTCCAAGCTACTAGAAATCCCAGACTTTGCCTCCGTAACCCCGAATGTGCATTTGGTGGGTTAAGCTTCATTTAGTGCTTTTCGAGTCTTTCTCGAAGAGCTTCAAGATCTTTAATGTGAGCACCATAGGCGCCGCTTGGAATGCACGATCATATCATCGACATAGACCTCCATCTCTTTGTGGATCATGTCATGGAAGAGGGTGGTGGCAGCCCTCCGTAAGTGGTTCGGATTCTTCATCCAAATGGCATGACAAGTAGCAATAAGTCCCCGAGTGGTGAATGAGGTCTTCCTCGATCTTCTTCTCGCCATTTTGATTTGGTTGTAGCCCAAAGATGCCGCCGATTTAAGGATCGGACTTTGTGAGTTGCGACGGTATCTACCACAATATCAATGTCAAAGGGGGAAGTCATCTGGGTGACGCTTTGTTGAGGTCGCGAAAGTCTACACATATTCCGACTTTCCCGCTGGGCTTGGGAACGGTCACTATATTAGGCAAATTGGTCGGGTATTCAACTACCCGAATGAAGTTGACGCGCAGCTACCGGCTTCATGATTTCTTCTTTTTGACTTGTAGTGACCACCGCTTGATGCGGCGGAGCTTTTGTTTGATCGGGCGAGCATCCGGCATGTGGGAATCCTGCTCGACTATAGCCGGATCTAGGCCGGGCATATCTTCATAGGACCAGCAAAGATGTCTATGAATTCTTTGAGGAGACCAATAAGTGCCTTTCTTTCCGGACCTTGGAGGTAATCTGCCGATTCGATTTCTTTGATTTCATTATCCACCCAAAAGTTGATGGTGGATAGGTCTTCAAGATTTGCCGATGAATGGCTTTGTTCCCGGTATTCGATCGACTTTGCAAGCTCAAGCGATAATTTTATCTTTGGGTCCATTTTATTAAATGACTCATTATCATAATTATTATTATTTAATGCGCTCTTTTAAAATTAGGTGCAACTAAGGAATAAGCAAAGACATCCATATTATTATTAAAAGCACATTTATGCAGGGGTTATTACATTGTTGAGGACCCGGGGTTTGAGATCCTCAACTATAGGTAGCGGATTGGTAGATGACCAACTGCAGCAAAGCTAGGAAAGGATCGGGATAGTATATCCGAGCGTCTACCAAGTCCGCGGGTGTCGAAGCGGACCGGTCGTGGTGTACCACTCCGCAGAGGCTTATTAGAAATAGACTTGAACTCAGCAGAGAGCCTTTCATAATCAGTGCCTCCGTCTATCATACCCAGAAAGCTGTCTCCTCCGAACACTTATTGGGGAAACTCCTTTATTGATCGGCGTATTTTACAGCACCTTTACTTGATTTAGACCAACTTGCTTTTCTTAGATTTCCTTGGCTTGGCTAGTTTCAAAGATTTTTGTGCCTGCCACCGTAATTTCTTTGTTGTCGATGAGGTCCTGAATGGCGTTTCTAAGCATATAGCATTGATCGGTAACACGCCTAGGCACCTTTACATAAACATGCAAAGACTCAATTTAAGAAAACGACGTGACGCAACATTGGAGACGTAACACGCCTAGGCACCAAAAGACCGAAATTTTTAAAATCTTTTCAAACCTGATATAACAGTTAAGCAATTAAACCAAGTCATTGGCGACACTACATGTCGGAACCCAAGCTAGCAGTTTATAGACAAGAATTAAACCAGAGCTAATAGGATGCTCAACGGATGACTTATACGTAGTGAACTAATTAACATGATAACTAAAGTTCGGCATAAACATTGCCAGCATCAAAAGGATTACAAGTACTACAAGTGATAAAAACTACAAGTAGCTAAATAAAGGAAACAAATACAAGTTCTAAACACATTCCCAAGCATAGTCTAAATGACTTGCTTAAAACCCGACGTCCTTGCAAATTACAAAATAAAGGAAGAGGACATCTAAACCACCTCTTCAACTACAACGTCGGACCAAAAGAGGACTAAGGGGATCACAAACACGGCAAGCCTCAACGAGAAGGGCTTGCTTTGCTAAGATCTAAAGCAGTAAAGGGGAATGGGTAAGTCATAAAGACTTGTAAGCTATCAATCATGCATGTCATGGAAATATGCAACATACAAGTGTGAGGTTCCCGGGGTGTGCTCCCGCGCCCCGCGCGCCCTTGGTTAGGGGTGTGCGTACGTGCGGATGCGGGACACCACTGCTCTCGTTCCATCCTCCCTTGTTTAGGGGAAGACGAAATCAAAAGTGCGAGAGGAGTGCTGTCTATATTAGCACGTTGGAATGTGCCTCGGTTGCCCTGAGTGGATTTTGTATCCAAAATGGGAACTAATGGTTTTCTATGTCAAGTTATCCCTTATTTCGGGGATAACAGGATATGGGAATGCATTACCCTTCCATTCCCATTCTCCCCTTTTCTTTTTCAGGGGAAAATAGAGAAGTGCAAGAAAGGATATTGCGACGCCCCCACTATGGATTTATTAAAAATAGCCTTATGGCCCATTCAGATCACTATGGGAGCTATGGGTTTCCCGCATCAAGTTATCCCTTGTTTAGGGGATACCAGGATATGGGAATACATCACCTCTCCATTCCCGTATCTCCCTTTTTTAGGGGAGAACAGGAAAGTGCAAAGAGGGAATGTTGCGAGGCCCCACTGGATCTGAAAGTTTTAGAGTTGCCATCTTTATTTTAAGGCAAAAATAAAGAAAAACCAGAAAAAGTAAACCAGAGATTTTTGAAAGCGGGTTCGGAGGCTAAGTTACGAGTTGGGAAGGTGCTAGGCACCCAACTCGCCCTTTCGGTCTCAAAACGTTTTTGGCTGAAGTATGCTTATTGTTATATTTATCTAGCAAATAAGTAAGATATTATAATGACAAGGGAAATTTAAGCAAATACATTCGTGGCTACATTATTTACGAACTCGCAGCCGTCTCCTTCCAATAATTACAAACATATTTAAGAATATTTGGCCATTATAATGGCTCTTTTACATAATATTTCCTAATCTAATCCGGGCAGCACAACGGCTTATATTAGCTACATTGCGCCGGATTTAAATAACAACTTTTGAAAACTAAATAGAAGACAAAAAATACAAATAAAATAAAATACGCTCTTAAAGGTATTACCTTTTAGAGCGGCGGTGTGCTCGCTCTGTCCTTCAGGGAGAGGGAGTATTTTTGTTTTGAACTGGGCAGGATGACTGCTTGATTTTTGAAGTTTGGGCTTATCAACTCGGGCAGAGTGACAACTTTATTTGGGTAGGTTATGGCCTTTTTAGTTGGGCGGAACCTAGACTTAGTTTTTGACTTTTTTAGCTCGTTACTCGGGCAGAGTAACGACTTATTTTGGGATTTTTGGACTGGGGAAGTGAGGTGGATACCTAACAACTAGGCTAGGGATCACTTATAACCTATGGGTTTTTGATTTGACAGAGTTTGGACGGGGTTTGGAGATTATAGGGGCTTCCACTCACCTATCTCGCACCTCTCGTACTAACCTAACGGAGGAATCGCAGAAGCAGAGCTTCGCTGCGATTTTTCTATCCCGTAAACTGAACAAACGAAATGAGAGGCCGGGACCCTCTATTTATAGTAGAGGCTGAGGATACGCTGGGAATTCCTTCGTTTGTTTCCCGTGCATTGGTGAGTTGTACTCTGTGCTTCAAGGATTGTACAATTTCTTCTCTCATACATTGCACAGTGGACATGATGGTGCGGCCAAGGCACCCCTTGGTGCGGCACCAAGGGGCCTTGGTGCGGCACCATCAAGGCTTGGAAGTTTCAAAATTTTGCACTTCGCCCCCCTGCAGTTCACTGTTTCGCGCATCCTGCTTTTCCTTTCGCATTTTTGACTCCTGCAACTTGACATTTGTTAAGTTTTAACAGTTCTTGATATTTTATGTCAGTCACATACCAGGGGTACGAAATTGGGGTGTCTACAACAAGGCAAGATATCATCACATAAGCATATATAACATATATCCAAGATGCACATTGTTTCACATAGATGCTCATAATTAAATCACATAGGATAAGGATATATGGAGAGTCAGGTCGCTACGTAGTTCCTGCATACAAGCGTTATCTGGAATGTGAGGTGTCAGATGTTTGTGAGTACATCGACCATCCAAGGAGATGCCCGAGATAGACACACTAATGATGCTCTAATGGTTACAGCAAAGGGGCTACTTCCCCACTGTGGCCACAGTGGAGGCGTGTGTGAACAAGGACAGGTATGCCAGCTAGACTCATGCAAATGCCAAGTAGTTTTTACTTAACAAATTCTCATGTAGAGAACGAGGTCGAAAAGAGCGATCTCGTTGATGACAAGTAATTATTCTCATCAATCATTAAGTAGGATTGAGTTCGACAAGAGCGAACTCAACATGTCAAATAGGCATTCTATTATATGACTTTTAAATCAAGCATGGTAATCAATCCAATTCAAGAGTCTAGAATTATTATTCTTAGTCAAACGTATTTAGAACGTCGTAGGGATTGATCATTGAGCCGGTATTGTTCAATGGCTCACTAAAATGGACCTCGTTGAGTCGTCTCTATAAATTTCCAATAGAGTTTAAACGCTAAATGCATTCTAAACCCTTTTCTACGTTCTCGTATAGGATAGACTAGGCCATTAATCCAATTAACAACCATAATCAAGAATTATTATCAATTCATAATTTATGGAACCTTAGAATCATTATTTCTAAAATTTATTAAAAGTCAATGGTCCAAGAACAATAGTTATTCCCAAGGAGGCATAGAACACTTTTAATTCTAGGCTTAGGTCTAAATCAATAGGATGAACAATTCATAGTTTATGGAGCCCTAAATCACAATCTCTAAGAGTTGTCAAAAGTCATTAGTCCAAGAATAATAGTTATTCCAAATGGGGCATAGAACACTTTTAATTCTAGGCTTAGGACTAAATCAACAAGATGAACACATCATTAAAAAAACTCATAAACTCAAATCATCATCAACATGACATAGACATGGTAGGAGCATGGGAATCATAAGAAGAGGGGGGATAGGATGGCATTTCTAGCATACATCCTAAGGGGAATCAATAGCTTACCTTACACCAAGGAAAAAGATGAAGAGAACAAAAACTAATCGGATAGAATCGTGCTCCTCATCGATAGCTTCACTTTGGTGTCTCGGTTTGGCAATCGGAGTTCGGGAGCTCAAGTTATGGAGGAAACACACACTAATCTCCCTTTACCATTCACACAAAAAAACTTGGGAAGAGAGAGAAGAACTTTACAGCAATGGTGGGTTTAATGGCTGATCACTAAGGTGGGAGGTTTATATATGGCATGCAAATGTGGGTGGAACTCCACATGTCACAAGGAGAATGTATGGGAATCCACTTGTCAAATGGAGGATGAATGAGCTTAGGCTTAATCAACCTTACTTAGGGTCTAATAGGATGGATTAGGGTCGATTAGGATGGGGGTTCAAGGGGTTAATTGGTCACAAATCAGATTGGAAGAAAAAAATCCCATAGGTGGAATCTGGCATGATGCGGTCGCATCCTCTATGGACCATGCGAGTGCATGGTCCTGTTGACAACCCGTGTCCATTTTGTTGTGCTCTCAGCACTGCACCGCGAGCCAATGACCAAAATTCAATGCGAGCGTGAGGTCCAGCCTTTGAACATGGTCTAAACATGTCCTAAATGGTCCCAAACTCATGGGAAACCATTCTAAGGTCTAACCCAACTCAAAACAAGTCGGAAACACACCCGAACAACATCCGAAACAAGTTAAAACAAGGCTCGAATCATGCGACGAATGGCCAAAGAATCAAACACGAATCAAACACAAATCAAACTAGAACAACTTTGGCATGAACAAGGCTTGTTTAAACATGGTTATGACCTGAATATATGGCCTAGAACTAAATGAACATCTCGCAAGACGAAATACAAGCAATACGAGCAACAAGGGAAATCACTAAGACCCAAACGAAGCAACAAAGCTTCTAAACTTCCAACCAAGCTTACTATGATCAAGATGAATATTATAAGACATATATGAAAGGTACTAAGACTCTAACAAGACTTAGTTAAGTGCTAACATGATAAGGTGAACACTCAAAGCACAAATGGCAAGGTATGCAACGCATAGAAGACATTCAAGCGACTATGAACATAACAACTCTAATGCAAGCATGACATGAACAAAATGAAGACTCTAACATGTTAAGACATACATTAAACATGTTATAGTGATGATATACAAGTAATGGGTTTGGGTTCTCACACTTTTGGGGTAGAAATGACGAAAATACCCTTAATAAAGGAATGCGCGTGGACAAAGCCACTGCCCAAATTTGGGCATCTCAAGGAAAAAAATCGGGCATCATTAAAAATTTTGGGCGTCACAATGCAAAAGCTTACTGCCCAAATTTGGGCATCGCATGGAAAAAAATTTGGGATCCTTCAAAATTTTTGTTGTCATTCAAAATTGGGCGTCGTTCAATTTTTTGTGTGTCGTTCAAAAATTTGGGTGTCTCAATGCAAAAGTTTACTTCTCAAATTTGGGCATTGCAAAGAAAAAATTTGGGCATCGTTCAAATTTTTTGGCCTAGATCAAAATTGGGCATCGTTAAAATTTTTGGCCATCACATTGCAAAAGCCATTACCTAAAATTTTGAACGATGCCCAAAATTTTGAACGATATCCAAATTTCGAAATGTACAATGCTAGAAAGAGAGAGAAGAAAATGAAGAACAAACAAAACGCACTAACCTCACAAATCAGATGATAGAAAATTGGACATTGAAGATCTCGCATCATATTTAGTTATGTTTAACAGATGACAACAAATCATATATATATATTCGATCTTGCAGGAAATCAAAAGCTGCTTTTGGAGAAAGAGATTACTGAAAGGGACCTGAATATGCATGGAAAAACAATAATACGAAGAAGTAGTAAATTACATAGCACTCAGCACGTGATGTTAGGCTCCGGTTGTTTCACGGAAAATCATTTCCGAAAAATGATTTCTGGAAAATGAAAAGATTTCATTTTCAGGTGTTTGGTAAATCTTTTGATAATATGTTAGAAAACATTTACGGGTGTTTGGCAAACACATGGAAAATGTTACGGAAAACAATATATTAATAAATACAAAAGTATGTTTTAATATTAATGCACATATTAAATATTGTATAAGATAGTACTGAACTATAAGTAATTTTTTTTAGTAACCTTCAATTTATAATAAGTGGTGTTAAATCAAGGTCTATCTTTTTTCAATCTCACAATTACAAATACATTTTTTGATAATTGATATAAAAAAAACGTTTTAAAATAGAAAATTGACAATGTTTAGGATGTCCCTAAACAATATTGTTGATTCCTATTTCTAGATTTGGTTGAATCATCCCCTGATTCTATTGCACAGTGGCTAAAAGGTCTGCGTACCGATTAGTGTGGCAACTGTCTTAGAATCAATTTATTTTAGAACTGTTTTAGTGTTAGTCTAGGCGCGGTTTTGCAAAGCTTCTACAGCAACCTTTAAGGACCAGCAGACCTTGAAGTCTGCTCAAAGTCCGGAAAATCAAATTTGGCCAAAATCAGGAAATAACGACACGTGTACACCTATTTAGATATTTTCGAAAATATCTAGTCATTATGTCCTCACCAGATTATTTTTCAAGAAGTCAACTCTGCATGATGACAATCGTCTGCATCGTCTCTGAAATCGAAAAGGCGAAGACATTACCCGTTTGACTAAGAAGACTTTCCAAGCTGCGCAAACTCGCACTCGAAACATTACTCGTTTAGTAGTGTCTTCTCACACCTTTGCATCTCGATGGCGTGGGCTGTTTCGTCTCCCAAAGCGCCGAATTGCATTCAATGCAAAGGAACGTTGGACTCAATTATCTCTGATTTCAGACCAACGGTCCAAAGGTCTCTTCCTGGTATATATTCAAGTTTTGAAGATCTGAAGATATAACTCTTGCGCATTAAACTCTCAAGCTTCATCTTCAACACTCAAGCATTCAAGAGATCAAAGGAAAAGGACTATCACTTCACCAAACTTTCTGAAGCTGTAGATCTGCCATCTTAAATTCGTTTTCAGCTTCATTTAGTTTGTCTATAAACTGTTCTTTTAATTCTGCACGTGAAGAGAACAATTAATCGTTGATTGTCTCTCTCACCTTTATACACTTGGTTAAAAACTCATTTTGTACACGATCCATTAGAGATCTAAATCATAAACTTAGTGGATAAACAAGTGCACTTTTAAAATCCAAAGCTAACCACTTTGGTAGTGGATGTAGTACTATTCACAATACGAACCACTTCAAATCCCTGTGTGCTGTTCAAACTGTTCTTATCATTTTCTATAACTGTTGGTACTTAATCGGTTCGAATACGTATCACTTCACCGGCCTCTTTGTAGTTCGATTCTATCTTGTTTCATTGCTGCCTTAACACTTCCATTCAAACCTTTCAAAAATCCTTAAGAAGTGTTCTTAAAAGAAAAGTTTTTAACAACATAACTAGGTTATTCAACCCCCCCCCTTCTAGCCTAGATTGAGCCTACTTTGGGACCAACAATTAGTATCAGAGCTTGATTCTTTGAAAAATTATTTTTTCCAAGCTTAACCTCTTGAGAATAGATCCTATGGCTCACTATATGCTGCCAACTTCGAATACCAGCCACGTCCCAATATTGGACGAAGGTCATTTCGAAGTATGGAAAGATAAGGTTATGAGATATATGAACTCTATTGACAATCGGTTGTGGCAATGTGTTCTAACAGGTCCTTATATTCCAATGAAACCTAACTTACTTGCCGAAGTAGCCAGTGGTCCTCCAGAGATACCTAAATCCATGAACGAATGGACAGACGAAGAAAGGAGGCTCGTTGAACTCGACAGCAAGGCTATTCATATCATATCCAGCTCTGTCGATACAAGCACATATCAACAAATCATCAGATGCAAAACTGCCAAGGAAATGTGGGAAGCCTTGGTGGAATATCTTGAAGGAGATCTACCCACTAGAGACAACAGGAAGTACAACTATATTCAACAGTTCGATTCATTCAGAAAAGACCCTAAGGAAACTCTACGACAAGCCTACGATAGATTTTGTGAGGTAGTAAATAGTTGTTACTCTTTAGGAAAAGAATATAGTGTTAAAGAAGTAAATATGAGATTTTTAGCTTCTTTAGGAAGTTTGTGGCATGTAAAAACCACTGCAATTAAAGAGTCCAAAGACTTAAACTCCATGCACCTCAGAAGTTTGTATGCGAGTTTAACAGTCTATGAGCAAGAATTACTTCAAGCTCAAGAACAGGACAAACATTTTAAACTTCCTTCTTTTTCTCGCTATCTCTCAGAAATTCCTCGCCAAGAAAGTAAACCATCTACTTCTTCTTCAAATGAGAATGAAATTCTCTCTGACGAGCAATTTGCTATGTTCGTTAAGAAGTTTCAAAAGTTCTCAAAATTTAACAAAAAGAAAGAAGCAAACCAGCAGACTTTCAGAAAGTCTGCTGAAAACTCACACAAAAATGAGTTGGTTTGCTACAATTGCAGGAAGCCTGGTCACTTTACTTCTAAATGTCCTAAGCCTAAATATGAAGCCTACAAAAGAAGACCATCAAAATCATTTTCTAAACATAGAGGTCTTCTGGCTGAGGACTTAGAAGAAAACCATGTATCCACTTGGTTTGAAACTGATTCTGACGAGGATGATAGTGATGACTCACCTGAGCAGGCTCACATTTGCCTTGTTGCTCTAGAGTCACCTCCCACCTATGACTCAGACAATGATGTTAAATATTCTCCTTTTCAAGCTAACATTGAACAAGCTTCTGAAGAGCCTTCAAAAGAAGAAATCCTCAAGGATGCACAAGATATGCTTGAGGAATTCAATGAATTCAGAAAGGCCTATGTTAAGTTAGCTAAAAGTCATGAGAAGCTGGGAACTGAGAAATCCATGCTGGAAGCCGAGTTAAAAACTCTCCATGGAGTCCAGCAGGAAAGTATCAAGTTAAAAGAAGAGAACAAGTTTCTCAATGAAAAGGTTGCTTGCCTCATTGATCATGCCAAAGAGTTATCTGCTGAGAAAGAAGAGTTGCAAAAAACCATTAACTCGTGGAATAACTCAACAGCAGTTTTTGATCAAATTCTTGGAGATCAGAAGTCCTCAACAGATAAGTCTGGGCTAGGATTCTCTGAAAATACTTCTGGTGCAACCTCTGAACAAGAAAATGAACATCTTACAGTGAATAGTAATGTTCCTGCACAAAATCAGAAACCTAACAAGGGTAAAGAAGGAATTGGTTATACTGCTACTCCTTATAAATACCCTAAAGTTCAAATTATAAAAAACAGTGAAGCTTTGAAAGCAAAGCATCATTCATCGGAGATAAATCACATGTAGGTAGAAGCATTTCTTACAACAGCCCTCCACCGACTCGCGAAAAGCAAAGGCTGCTTTGTGGCCTACGAAAAGTCTACTCAAACCTATCAGATTCATCAACAATACTACAGATGGTGCTACTTGTAAAACCCTGAAATGTTACTTGCTTGTGTTATGCATGGAATCATACACTTATAATCATGATGAATATGTTCATTTAGCTCCCGTATATGTTTAGAGTCAATAGCATGATCATTGACGTTGTTTGAGATGCACGTACGCATTTTTTCTTTCGCGAGATGCTTTGAATCTCGGGTTTGTGATTTATGTTGTAATCACATGGATTATTGTTAGAAGGCATTTATAACATCATTAACATGCCTTGGGTGTTGGTTAGGTGCTTGTTGCATTGTTGGTTGGGTTGCTAGTTTGATTTTAGCGTTAACCCATTTCAGTTTGACTTTTCCTATCGTCGTTTCAAGCGAGTTCTGCCTAAGTTCTTGGCCTTGTTTTGTTGGGGTTTGAGGCTTGATTGTTTTGGATTTAGTTTGGAGGACATTAAGGTTGATTTATAGACCATTTTTGGCTTGGAAGGACTCGGGATTGCATGCGGGAGAGTCCGGGGTCGAGCAAGGAAAGCAGAAAACTTGGAAAGCTGGAAAACAGCTTGATGCGCTCGCATCAAGCTTTAGTGATGCGACCACAAGGCCCCAGATTCAGGATTGCGGGATTTTTGTTCGATTGTTTGCGCTGTCCGAACTTTTTGACTATTAAACCCAATTTAAACCTATTCTAAACTCACTTAATTAGCCTAATACTAATCCTAATCATCTATTAAGAGAATTAGGGGGTAATTAGTGACTTGATTAGTGAATTAATCCCCCCATATAAAACCCAAATCAGCCGCACTCTTCATTAGTTCGACAGAAAGTGCGACTTCTTCCTTGAGTTCCTGCGACCACTTCAGCCAAGGCGCAAGTGAGGACTTGAGAAGGGGCGATTCTAGGGCTTCAAGGGACTAAGCTTGGAAGCCATAGCTGGGTGTCTTCTTCTCCATCTAACCCGCAAGATTGAAGAGAGCGGAGGGAGAAGAAACGGCTTCATCTTTGAGTTCGGTTTTGGGCAGTTTGTAGGGCTGAGTTTTGGTAAGTTTCTACCTCTCTTCCTTTGATTTTTGAGCTCCATTGACCCTAGGGAAAAAACCATTTGTGTTATTTGTGGTCAATGGAAGCCATTGTTAGGGTTGTAGAAGAAGCATGAACCCTAGGTTTTCAATTGAATGATAGAACTCGATTGAACTATGTGAGACTATGATATATATGAAATTTATGTTCTAACTAGCCTATTGAACTTGAGTATGTTGATTGTTCATGTGAATTGATGTTGGTTTGGTTGAGATGCTTGGAGGGTGCCTTGCCCTAATTTTGTGTTAGCTTACAATTTATTTATGTGGGCTTGCTTAATATGTTTTATATGCTTATTAGAGTATATTAAACCATGTTGTAAATTTTAATCATGATTTGAAGGTTATGATTGGTATGATAACTTAGATGAAATTATACACAAAATGATTAATTTGTTCTAAGTTGCATTGTTAAATAAAGTGTGGGGTTTACGTGAGTTTATTGATCGTTGGGATTGTGGTTTTGACGATAGACATGAACTTAGGGGGATGATGAAGCCTAAGCTTCTATTCCTTGAATTTTCGGAAAACTTAGATTGAACTCAACGGAGTTAACCTTTGGGTTAGTTTGAATCCTAGGAACTATGAATTTTAAGTCCTACGGAATTTTGGGTAGAATTCATGGAGGTCGAGCCTCCAAGAAGTTTAAGGTGTGTGAAGCACACTTGATTATGAGAACTTATATGATTCTCGGTTGTGATGTTTATGCTAGTTGTGGATAAATTGCATGACTAGTTTGATGGTAGAGTGTTTACCTACTTGTTTTGAGCATATGAGTATATATTACTTGTGCTTGGGTTTTGAGTCCAGCTGGCGTCGGTCTGTTGAGTCTTTGGTGGGTTGATACATCGTCCTCACGAATTATGGGGTTCGTGATCGCGATGTATCGCCGTGCCGGGTTGCACACACCCCTCCATCGATGGCCACGGTGGGGAAGTAGTTTATCTTAGTTGTAGTAATACACATGACTTTGATAACTATGGAACTCGAGCGGAGAGTTGTCTCGGGACGCCGATATCTACGAGAGGGATATCGAGGGCACATAAGGGTTTTGCACGTGTTTTTGCAGGCGACACGCGGAGGAATTTGGTAATGGTATCATATCCCTTATATATGAATTGTTTCACAAGTGCTTAAGTGAATAACGTGCTTGGTGAATTGGATATGATATGATGTTTGTTTTGGTTTCTTACATGTTATACTTAATAGATAACATATTGATTAATGTTGTTAAGCATGTATGCTATCACATGAATTTTATTGAATGTTGTTTTTATGCCAAAGGTATAAATTATTATTGTTAAGACTAATATGCCTTGACATGGATTTTTGGTAAAATGTTATACTATGATGATAACATATTTATTTAATGTTGAGCATGGATGCCATAACATGATTTTTATAAGGTTATTTCATGACAATAGCATGATATATTTATGATTGAGCATTATGCCATGGTAGGAAGTTATGGTTAGTAACTTACTAAGTCATTGTGACTTACTTTAATTTGTTGGTTGTTTTCCCTAGATCCGAGCCGAGCTAGCGGATCCAAGTAAATCCGGAAGGTTATTTTGGCAAGGAAGTCTTTGGGCAAGGTTGCTACTTAGATATTGTTTTGCTTTTGGTGAGGTCGTTGGGAAGATGAAGTTATATAAACTTCATTATTGGGTAGCAAACCTTTATGTGTTTGTAATGATGTAATTATGTGTTAATTTATTCTTTTGGTAGCCGACAAGTAAAAGTCGTGCTTGATGTATATTGGTAGTTGAACTTCCTTATGTTTTCTCGGTTGTTAGTACTTATTATGGTTAGTACTTAGTTGTTGATAGCCGATCAGTTTTAGTCGCTGCTTATGGATGAATATGTTAGCATGATATATTGCTAGTTAAATATTATGTTTGTTCTCCGGCATGTTCTTAGTTGAGTTGTTAGACTAGAGTCTTAGACTTAGTTTAATGTTGGGTTCCGGCCGTAGTTTCGATGACTTGGTTTATTATGCTTAATATATGAATTGCATAACGGGAGTTTGCTCTACGTGCCCAATGTTGCGACGCGAATCGAATTTTTGGACCGAGAGATTAATCATCTCTTTGGTTGTTTTAGTTTGAGCTTGTTAGCTCGGGCGCCACTGCTTTATTTATTTCGCTTCCGCATGTGTTTTTGAGTTATCGGTGTATCGCCGTTATGGCCCTACCAATTATTTGCTACTTGTGTTGTTATTTGATTCCTACGGCACGACCTTGGGATTTCGCTTGGAATCCGCCGGGTCGTCACATTTGGTATCGAGCTATGATTATAATTTAGCTTTCAGCCGATAGGTTCCTTGGCTTGGGTTGGTTTGTGTGATAGATTTATTTTGTTAACGCCGAGTGTTATTGAGGTGTTAATGGTGGATACTAGAGCGTGAGCTAGTTCCGGATGTGGCACTGGCAGTAGAGGTGCCGCAGAGGTATTGGCGGTGGCAAAAATGCTAACGATAACCGCACGTAATATTCCTCCACCGCGAACACGAAGAAAAGATGAGGCGATGGCAAATATGTATAAGTGGAATGCTTGATATGATGAACCAAATGAATCGAGAGGTTTTGGTGAGTGGAGCCACAAGGAGACCACAACCTGAACCACAAGTAGAGAGGCCGAGAGGCAGGAGGTTAGACATAATGATAATTCTATGCTTGAAAGATTTGTGAAGTTAAAGCCGAGGCAATTTAATGAGTGACGCTGCTAAAGCCGAGTTGATTGAACACTTGGAGAAAATATTTGCACCATTGTCAAGCGATGATGAACAAAAGTTGTATTAGCTGTGTTCAAGCTGGAGGTGCCGCCGAGCATGGCGGCGTGTACTGAGGAGAGTTGGGAACTCGCATGAGTCCCACGTATATGGCCTAATTTCGTTCGAGAGTTCCGAAGCTTCCTATGTACCGGATGTTGTCGGGAGAAAAGAGAAAGAGTTTATGGATTTGGTGCAGGGAGTATGACAGCTTTCCCCAGATTCACGAGTTGGCTCGTTACTCGCACATATTTGATCCCATACGAGGCCAGGATACACGAAATTTGTAAAGGGTTTGAGGATCTTTGGTGCCCAGAAAATTTCTTTTCATCACAGGAGTACAGAAGGCAGCGGATAGGCCTACACTATCGGTAGAGAGACATTGATGAGCATCGCATTATGTCTATTTTCGGGTTCTTCTCGCCAGCCTCTGCAGCCTTCTTCGGGCGGAATGGATCGTAATCGTGGAATTTTGTGGAGGCAATGATCGCAAGAAAGGAAGTGGAAAATCTCACCATGATGGACATGCGAAGAATCAGTCTAGTGGCAAGGGGCTAGTACTACATCTACTGAGAGATCGAGTGTGGCATTGGTTTGCTCTTATTGTTCCAAGATCTGGGCATACGTAAGATAGGTGCTGGAGTAAAATGGAGCACCAATGGAGTGTTACTACTGCGGAGTTTCTCGGCATATGAAGAAAGATTGTCCCAAGTTGAAGACTAATCAGTCAGAGGTTCTAGTCGACTACAGTT
>JABEVN020002642.1:0-20833 GCA_013146195.2 Codonopsis lanceolata
TTTAATTTTTTTTAAAATTAATAATTTATTTGAAGTGCATTTAAGTGCACTGTGTCTGTGAGTTCAAATAAAAACAAATTAGTAATCACAGAAAAAATAGAAACAATTTAATAATATACATTTTTAATAAATTGTGTCCGTGTGAGTTAAAAAATATACATTTAATGCGTTTTTAGTGTATGCGAGACATCAAAAGTGCTAGATTTAATAATAATTAACAAAGACAAAAAGAAGTAAACTTTATTAATGTCAACCTAGTAACTGCAAAGTGGGTCGAACTCCTCTTGAAGTTGAAAAAAAATAAGAAAAAAAATTGAATGTCAAATAGAGTATGAGGCGATGGAGAGAAAGAGAGTGAAAAACAAAGATTGAGAGGCATACCTCATTAATCACAGAAGAGAGTGAGAGATTGAGATGTGTGAACTGCTCTGGAAGTCGAAACCCAAGCCCCAATCAATGAAGATGCATAGTCGGAAAGTTTTTAGGGTTTGTAATGCTCGCTCTGTGTTCGTTTGCTGTTTGAAGGTTTTTTTTCTAGGGTTTTCTCTATTTATAATAACCCTAAACTACGTCATTCGACCTCAAAAATCCAAACAAAAAAAAAACTTTTCAAGTGTTTGTCTTAGACCAACTTTTTCTCGTCTCACGCCTCTCCCAAAGGCGCGAAAGGCGTCTGCCTGTCCTTACCTCCAGCTCGTTGACTGGCCTTTGCCTCTTCAGACGCTGGACCCTCGCCTGATGGCACCTCTTGCCTGAGACGCGAGAGGCGAGTGCCTTTGAGGAATGACTTGAGAGAGCATGGTATCATATTCTACAAGCATAAACTTAAGATTGAATTACGTTTTACACTTAAACTATTATATAGAATTGGGTGTATATAGATTGGGGTATTTAGGGTAGTGTGTTGGCCAATATCTATGAGTCTTGTGTGGAAGTTAACTGCATGTTGTTTTACAAGTGAAGGAAAATCACAGAATCCAACTATATTGTGTAAAAATCTGGCACATTAATTCACTTTAGGATTAACATTCAATCAAACTTATGAAGTTGATCCTGCTAAGAGACTGCAAGATATTATGAGAAAATCTTGTGGTAGCATTTGAGTCAGAAACATGAAACCTTTTTCTTTTGATTTCTGTTAATAAATTACACCAGAAAGGTTTTGTGAAATAAAGTACTTTTGGTTTTTTAGACTAAATATTTGTTATCTTTATCGTACACAATGTCTTATGTCCCATGTGACCGAGGCTCATCTCATGATTGTTTGTCATTTCTCTCAGGGAAGTTCATGAAGAAGCGAATTTAGCTAGGGAAAGAGTGTCTGAACTTAAAATGCGCAGGCAAGAACAGGTCTCTACTCGTCGAGAGAAACTAAAGCAGGCTTATCTCCGGAAGCAGCTGGAAAAGTTGAAAGCTGCATCTAAATTAGAGCCAACATGAGTTATTCACTGGTCATTACACCTGTGTAAGTTCTTTACCAGCTCAAATATGTGCAGTCTTTGATGTAGTGCACAGGCTCCCCAATTTCCTATGTATAATCCATTGAGATCATGGTATAAAAGTTTGGAAATCCGTTTTTTCTTCTTGGCATACAAATAATATAGGTTCTTATAGCTTGGGCAGATGTAGGGGCCTAGGGGGTGGGTCAGGAAGTTCTGAAAATTCACTCTCTTTACCTTTGTAATTTATCAATAATAATGACAAAGTAGTGGTTCGGCCCCCCTTAATATAAAATACTTAATACCCTTAATTTTATTTATATATCAAGTAACTATAAAAAATATATAAAAATGACTTTGAACTTTCATTCGAAAAAAAGGGTAGTTTCACTAAATTTTCAGAAGATCAAGGTTATTTTACAAAAAAATTCACAAATTGTTGACATTTACCTTAATTTATTATGATTATTACTCCCTTCGTTCCGGGCAAAGAGTTCACTATTCCATTTTGAAATGTTTCACTTAAAGAGTCAATTTTTAAATATTAAGGCATGAAAGTGTCATTTTATTACTAATGACCTACTAAAAGTGGTATTTTCTTAAAAAGTTTGACTTTTAAACGGGGACTTTTTACCCGAAACAGAGGGAGTATATTTTTTGTAATTTATTTTGCTATATACATACTCCTTCCCCCCCATCCCCCCACCCCTACCCCCAAATGAAAATGTCTAGATCTGCCATTATTATAGCATGTCCTAAGCATAGGCTTTCTCCTTAAGAATCATATCAACTAGTATCTCATGATCTCAGATATTGTGGCCGTAAGGACTGATCAGTGTTCTTCGCTACAAAAGCTCCACAACGACAGATTCATGCATATATCGTGGTTCTGGGTGGAAGAACTGACAGAAAATAGGTGTGGAAGCTTCGGTTCTGAATCCATTTTTTAGGGACTTATGGTCATGTGGCACGTTTATGAAGCAGTGGTCTGGCAATTGAATTCAAGGAATCTGATTCATTTTACCAGAGTAGCTCGAACGAAGAGGCTCGGAAGTAGTTTACTAATCTACATGCTGTGCCAAAAATGCTTCATTTCATCAGTGGATTTTGCACACAGATTATCAGTCGAAACGAAACGGAAGGGGAAAGCTACTGTTCTTTTACTTAAAAATTGCTTTCTTGTTTTCTTTTACATTGGCTTCTTGAGAGTGGTTTAATTGACCTGCACCTAGACTCCATTTTTTGCCCTTTCTTTCTATTTATGTGTAGTGAGATTTCCACTGTCCAAATCTGAAGTTAATGATTTTAAGTAAAAGGTATGCTATGTTATCTTAGGTATTTAACAATTCTTTTTTTGTGCCCAGGTACGAGAAGATTTTTAATTCTTAATTTTTAAATCGATACTTTTAGATGTCTGTAAAAATGAATTATATTTTAAAATTATTTCGTTTGTTGGACGAGTATTTTCCTAGATGGAAAGAGAATAGAGCTCTGTTTGTTTCACATAAAATGATTTCCGAAAATGAAATCATTCTAATTTCAGTTGTTTGGTAAATCTTATGAAAATGCTTCGGAAAACATTTTCAAGTGTTTGGTAAATTTTTTAAAAATGTGTTAGAAAATATTTTTTACAATTTTGGTTGATAGCTTTACCATCACTTTTTGAAATAGCAAAAACTAGAGAAATGGTTTTATAGTCGTAAGATGGATCTTTTTTATTAATTTATATATTTTTTACTCATTTATTGTGTGTTGTTGAGTTAAGCGACGAGAAAATTTGATATCAAAATTATTCATAGTATGTTAGAAACTTCCTTCCCTATTTCCTTGCCAGCCATCAATGATGATTCTGCAGTAAGTACCCCTAATGTCACGGAATTAGAGTTTTCATCCTAACTTTGCCCAATCTGTGCGGCGCTAAGACAATTCTGTTTATTCTAGTCAGCCTTACTCTACTCTTGTTTACCAATTATCCCCAAATGTCAACCCTAAGTTATGTGACAATCTCACTCACTAGGATTCACACCTATTTGAAGGCACTAAGTTGAAAAGAAGAGAATACTCAAAAAGACTAAAAAAAGAAACAAATGTTTATTGAACTCTCTCAAGTTTGTCTTGTTACAAATGAGACATTACTTATTTATAGGCTACCACCCTTAATCCTACCAGCTTCTAGAATATTCTATACAAATCTAGGGTATTCCTACCATTTCCTAGAATTCTACTATATTTTATAATACTCTACTACGCTCTACTATATACTAAAGAATTCTCATAACTTCTAGAACATTCCAGAGTACTCTAGGACAAACTAGAAAACTCCGAAAGACTCTAGTAACTTCCATAACATTTCGGAGTACTCTAGAATATACTAGAGGATTCCATAAGTATCTGTAATAGGTGCAGGACGTGACACTAAGGTCACTTATAATTCTACTCATGTCCAATTCTACCAACATATTTGTAATTTTACATGTATAAACATTGATTTTTGATTTGGGTTTCTTGAGTTATCAATCAATTCTTTATGAATTTGATTAATTAACTGTTGAATCAATCTGAATACAAAATAATTATTAAAGAGAGAGAGAGAGAGAGAGAGAGAGAGAGAGAGAGAGAGAGAATGAGAGATCTCATGGTCGTCCGGAAAATGTTTTCAGTTAACCTCATTTTCTAAAGTTTACCAAACATCGAAAAATACGGAATACGTTTTTGCGGAACACAGTGGAAAGAAGCTTTCATTTAAGAAAAAAATATGTTTTCTTCTCTAGAAAGTTGGTGTGCAACACCTTCCAAAAATGATAAATAATATTACGAGTTTGAACTTGTCGTATTTCTATTAATTTTAGTGTTGAATGTTTAAATGATTTGAAATGTTAGTTTCATTGCTTAGAATATGACAAACAAAATACCTTAACGTAACACCAAGATCTCTAAACACAACACTATTTAAAATGTAAAATTACTTCACTATCTCTCTTCACATTTAAACTATACTACCCCCCTCCCCCCTCTTTCAGGTAATTTTGATTACGTGTCATTGTTGATTCGGTTTCCATTGTTAAGTTATGATATCACATGTGAATTGGATTGATTTTGATTCGGTTTACTTTTTTCTTTTCAATTCTGAACACAAAACCGTTGATTTATATATATTTTTTCGATTTTATTAGTTTCTCAATGTGGGACAAACTCACTTTCAACACCACACATTAATCATTCATAACTTATTCATCAAAACACCAAATTGAACAAATAAATATATGATATCGATGTTTACAGGAAATATAACATATTTTCACAATTACCCTTATCATTACACAAATAACTCGTAAATAAATTTGTACTATAAGATTGCACAATTTCTTTCATTATGTACAATTTTTTAACAATTCATGTATAAGTGGCACCCACCATTAAAGTAACATGAAAAACAAGAATAAATTGATAAAAATAACTTCCTAAAATAGAAAGATGGAATGTTGATCCTTTTTTTAGGAACAGACGAAAAATGATATGCTCTTTCCGGAGTAGTATGAAAATGATGAAGATCAAACGCTCTTGGAGTAGTAAAAACACTTATTGAATCGTGTTATGTAAATTTTCGAACAAAAAATAGAGTAATAATAGGGATATAATATTTTTTGAACAATATTTTCATCTCAACCTTGGAGAAAAACAAGTGATTAATTAGTATTACTCCTTCCGTTCTAGGCAAAAAGTTTCCGTTTGAAAGTCAATTTTTTTTAAGAGAATAAAACTTTTAGTAGCTCATTAGAAATAAAATGACACTTTCATGCCTTCGTTTTTGAAAGTAAACTCTTTAAATGAAACATATCAAAATGGAATAGTGCTCTTTGCCCCAGAACAGAGGAAGTATATGATTTAGCATATGGTGCCATATTTTTACCTATTACATACTTGACATTTTGATCGAGATGAAACATTTGCATAATAATATTTATATTCTTATCATTTTTTTTTCTTAAGAAAAACCATCCATCCCATATTTTTGCAAAGTCGGGAAAAAGGAAAGGTATTAGATGGGGCCATTTTACTTGAAAATCATACCCTATCTGTGATGACTCAACCCTGACCCCAACGAGTTGGACCGTCCAAATAGGGACTACAACTTATGCAAGGATAAATTATTTAAAACTGACGTGACGTAACATTGAACATGTAAAGCGACTCAGTACCAAAAGGTCTGAATATTAAAACTTGATTTAGCATTTGGAAACAAGTAAATCAATTCATCGACGACATTATAACCAGAACTCATCATTTAAACATTTAATACTAATTAACACACCTCGACGGCTAAACGTGCCATAGGAACAACGTAAAAGTAAGAGCTGATGTGATGCTCAGCGGAAGTCTATACTAAGTGAACCAACTAGAATATAAACAAGGCTCGACGTATAAACGCCGACACTCAAAATAAAGTACAAGTATCCGACTCGTCGACTCAAGGTTGGGTCGTCACAAATAGGGTATAGATATGGTATATCTCTCTATCAAAGAATGGATGAACAATAACGATAAACAATGATACCAAATCAAATCAAATTCCATAACACTTAAGCCGGCCAAATGCCAATACCTGCAAAACAAATGACTCAAACATCAAAGTGTCACTGCAGATGCCACCTTGACCAAGAGCCGCAATAACAACACCAACAACCAGTGATGGAGCAGTCAACTTGTGACACTATCAAATCGTAACATAGTAAAAACTCAAAGTGTATATGACGGAGTAGCAAAACAAATACAAATGATAGATTTCAAATGCCGTAAACGAAGAAGCGATAACAAACTCAAATTCAACTTGGTATGAACGATATCAATTATCAAATGTTTCAAATAACAAGAATCGAATGGTAACTAGGTTGATAAGAACCCTTACCTCAAGTTTGAAACAATCCAAATACTCAACGCTAACTCGCTTCAATCTAATATATAACACAGTGAAATGACTTAAGAACCAACTTTAAGTACCATACTTTCAACAATGAACATTAACAATAATTAATACACTTGCAATATGAGATAATCAATCATAATTAAAAATACATGTGCAATCTGATTCTGAAACTAACCCCATTCAATAGTACTCCGAAAAATAATTAATTTAGGCTTTTGAATCACTTAATTCCGATTTAAAATGAGTAAATTATGATAATTCAAAGTTAATAACATTTTTCCGAAAATTATAAACTGTGAGGACTTAGTTTTTTTCTTCAACAAACTAAACTATGAGGACTAAATTGCAATTTCCATAATTCATCGTCTTCAACCTTACAGCTTTGGCAATTCTTTTTTGAGTGACCCTAAACGTAACACAAAAATCCCTAAACGTTACACCATTTAATATATAAAATGACCTAAATACTCTTTTAAACATTTAATAGATACTCACTTGTGATACACAGTTGCGGATGTTTTATAAAACATCAGCAAGTGTGTAGCGGATGTTTTGTTCGAAATCGAAAAAAAAATACAAATCAACGATTTTATGTTCGTAATTGAAAAGAAAAAATAAACCGAATCAAAACCAATCCAATTAACATTTGATATCATGCCTTAACAATGGAAACCGAATCAACAATTGTACGTCATCAAAATTACGTACATATCAATTAACCACTTACCAAATCAAAACCATTATCCAAATTACAAATACACACCCGACAACACATACAAATTTATACATATAAACATATCTTTTATATTTATTAAACACAAATTAACAAATTAATTCCCAATAATCAATTACTAGACCAAATGGTTTTAAATAGTAATTTTTCAAAAAAACACATTGATGATTAACATGGAACAATTCCAAAGTTAAATCATTACCAAATGTGTACCAATAACAATAAATACCTTTCATTAACAAAAACACAAATCAAACAAGGATATTTTAAAGACAATCACGTGACTAAACTGACACAAAATCAATACTCCCTTCGTCCCTAAATTATCGTCCTCCTTTCCTTTTTCGTCCATCCCAAAATAATTGTCCAGTTTGAAACTTACCTTTTTAGAACATCATTTTTACCACTTTACCCTTACTTTTTCACTCTACTTTAATTATGAGCCACATATACATGTACTTTAAAGAAAACTACACATTAAACTAATACTCCATCCGTCCCTAAATTATCGTCTCACTTTCCTTTTTCGTCTGTCCCAAAATAATTGTCCACTTTGAAACTTACATTTTTAGAACATCACTTTTACCACTTTACCCTTATTTTTTCACTCTATTTTAATTATGGACCACATATACATGGACATTAATGGAAACTACACATTAAACCAATATAAATAATCAAGTCAATTACTTTTTCTTAAACTGTGCGCCGGGTCAAACAGGACAATTATTTAGAGACGGAGGGAGTATAAATAATCAAGTCAATTATTTTTCCTAAACTATGCGCTGGATCAATCAAAACAATTATATAAGAACGGATGAAGTACAATATAATCTCCCTTAACTCAAAAAAAAATAATTCCATCGATAAAACATGCTAAAAATCTTCTACAGTGATCCTCAAGTCAAATCCGAAACTTCTACGATCTCAAAATGAGAAAGCACTCAAAACAATTCTTCTATCTCTTTACTAGACATCCACGTCACTGACAACAATATACGAAGCCTTGTTCACGTCCAATCAAAAAACCAATCAGGAAAGCGTCAATTACCGAAGCCTTGTTCCATCCTTTTGAGTCGGTCCTTCAGTTCGCTTCTCTTCCTATTTCTCTCGCCGACCCAAATCATCTCTCACAGTCACGGACCTCACCTTCAGCCACCACTCCGTCTCCGATCGTTGCCGTTGGTCAATTGTCGGTAAACTCTCTCTCTCTCTCCGTCGATCTCTACTTTACCGGTGGTCAAATGACTCAAAACCCAGTTGGGATTTGAATCATCTCTCATCTCTTACCTCTCACCTCTTACCCGCATACTGTGATACAGAGTCATATACCTCTTTTTGCTGTTTCAAATTTTCGTATTTCCTTGAACGGACTGATCCACCCCGCCCCGCAACCCATCTTAATCCTAAATCCTTTCTTCTTTCCTTCAACCATTATGTTCACATAAGATACATGGATTGTCCACACCATCTATTAGGAATAATTCTTGAAGATCTACCTATTGAATCTAGACTACTAGATAAACAAAAATATTTAAACATGATGTATCGGATAGAGTGGACCCCTTATATTGTAACTCTAGTATTACTCATCAACTATACATCAAATATAGGGGTGGCAAAATGAGTGTTTTGGATCAATGGATAATATCCATGGATAATCATGGATAATGGCCTATTATCCATTGATCCAAAACACCCATTTTACCACCCCTAATCAAATATATATATATATATATAAAGTTGGTAAGAGATACTATGGTTGTGCCACCTCAATCAATTTTTGATATTGCTGAATCCTTGAGTCTTCACATCACTTAACTTGATACTTTTCATTTTCTAGTCATTAGCTAAAAAATAATAGTTAATAATAGTTAATATGATATTGTGATATTAATCATTTACTATTATTTTTTTATTATTTATAAATAATAGTGTAAATCTTATATAAAAATACTTTTACTACCAACATCATTTCTTAATCAATGTGGGAAAATATCATTAGCTTGACATTGAGTGAGTACTTTACTCTAATGACCAACTGCTAACACTATACTTTAAACATTGATATCTTATTCATCCAAAAATCGATTTGGACAAATAAATATGTCATTTTGATGTTCTCACCGAGTATAACAAATTTGTACAATTACATTTGCCAACAAACAAATGACACGTAAAGAAATACGTGCCTCAAGTCGTACAATTTCTTTCACTAAAAACACTAATTTTTCAACAAGTATTAGGTGAATACTTTAACGATTTCTAAAATCAACATTAATTTTATAACCAACGTAAGATGCATCTTTACTATAATTACCAATAAAAGTGATTTAATAAACATTAGTTGAAAATTGATGTTGGTTTTAAAAGTATTTAGATAAATGACTTTTATTAAATTAACAAAAGAAGATATATGTTCATAATTGTTAGAAGTTGATGTTGGCTTTAAAAGTCGTTAGGCAAAATTTTATCAATAAAAATGATTTATTCCTCATTGGTTACAAAGAATTATTTTAGTTTAAAAGTTTTTAATAATATTCTTTTACTAACAATAGAAGAGATGTATCCCACATTAGATAGAAAATAATATTTGTTTCAAAAGTTTTAAGATAAAAGATTTCTACTATTATTCTTAATAGAATAAATGTACCTCACATTCGTTAGAAAATTATGCTGGTTTCAAAAGTTTTAAGATAAAAAACTTCTAATGTCTTTTAAAACTAACATCAATTTATAACCAATATAAGAAACATTACTTCTAATGGTAATATTAGTAGAGATGTATTTCATATTGATTATAAATTGATGTTGATTTTAAAATTCTTTTGATAAAAAAGTTCTACTTATCACCATAGAAGAGATGTATCTTATATTGTTTAGAAAAAAATGTTAGTTTTGAAAGTCTTATATAAAAGATACTCTTATTACTAATAAAATAGATGTATATCACATTATTTTTTTTAAAAAGTTGGGTTTTAAAGTCTTTAGACTAAAGTCTTTCACTCTTACAATAGATGTATCACACATTGGTTACAAAATATTTTATTATTATTAACAATAGAAAAGATGTATCCCACATTGATTAGAAATTGATGTTGGTTTTAAAAATATTATTATTAATTACCAATAGAAGAGATGTATCATACATTGGTTATAAAGTGATGTTGGTTTTCAAAGTCTTTTGATACAAGACTGATATCATTATTACCGATAAAAGATGTATATCTCACATTTGTTAGAAAATGTTGTTGATTTAAAGTTATTTTAGATTAGATAAAAGACTTTTACTATTATTAACAATATAAGAGATATATTACACAATTGCTATAAATTGATGTTGGTTTTAAATTACTATTATTACTAATAAAAGAGATACATCCTACATTGGTTAAAAGGTGATGTTGATTTTAAAAGTGTTTAGATAAAAAAACTTATACTTTTATTATTAATAGAAGAGAAGAGAAGAGAAAAGATGTATCTCATTATAAAGAAAGAGATGTTGGTTTAAGGTTTTTTAAGATAAAAAACTTCTACTATTATTACTAAAAGTCTTTTTATAAAAGAATTATTACAAGTAGAAAAGATGTATTTCACATTGGTTAGGAAAGTGATATTGGTTTAAAATGTTAATTTATAAATAATGTATCTTACATTGGTTACAAAGACATGTACCTCACATTATTTAGAAATAGATATTGATTATAAAAGTGTTTAGATAAAAGAATTTTTTATGTCATTATCAATAGAAGAGATGTATCACATCACCCAACTTTTGATATTATTGAATATTGAATCCTCAAGTCTACACATCACTTGACTTGAAACTTTTCATTTTTAGCCATTAAATAGTTAATATGATATTGTGATATTAATCATTTACCATTAATCTCTTCTATTGTTAATAATAGTGGACATTTTATATAGAAAGACTTTTATTATGTAACACCCCGCTCCTTCGTTAGCTCGGTTTGCGTGCTATATTTGCACTTCTTCCTTTGTCGACTGTATGATTGGTTTGTGAGAGGGTCTAGATATGTATGAGAGACTACGTTAAGACCAAAACACTATTAAGAGATGCCCAATAGTTGTTGACTTGCTAAAGTCACAAGTCGTGACTCGACGATAGTCGGAATGCGACGCGATTGAGAGTTTGCTTGCGTTTTGTGTTCGTGGACTCGGTTTGGTCCTAGACCTCTATATGATGGTTTATTAACATGTTTAGATGCATTAGACTTCAAGTTGGAGGTGTTCCTTAAGTCTATCGATGATTTGGAAGCTTTGGAGATAGCGTTCGTCTCTATCGCGTAGTTCGGGGATTGAGTCGTGTAATCGTCTCTCCTTTGGAATTCTTATTTCCCTAGTTGTTATTCAACTTTCTAGAAGTATTCAAGCTTCTTCATTAGCCCTTAGACTTTCCTTAAAAGTCTCATTTCATTGCTCGTTCAATTGCAAGTTCATTCGTCGTTCCGGTTTCACGTTGTTGCACCTCCTCCCGGTTTCGCTCCGAGTTGTTCCGGATGTTGTTCGGGTGTTTTTCCGACTTGTTTTGAGTTGGGTTAGACCTTAGAATGGTTGCCCATGAGTTTGGGACCATTTAGGACACGTTTAGACCAAGTTCAGTGGGCAGACGATGCGCCGCATCGACTCGATCACCGCTTGTGGGGCAATGCCGGGAGCATTGCAAATGGTCATGAGCAGCCTCCCCAGCGCCAGCGCCGACTTGAGTGAGGCGCTCGCCTCAACATCAGGAGACACCTACGGGATTTTCCCCTGTTTTGTGTTTTGACGAGAATTGTCTAACCTACCCTCATTAAACCCCCTCTAAACCCTTCCTAACCACCCATACTTAACCCTAATCATGTCCTAAAATTAGTTGGAAGTTAATTAATGTTAGATTAGTGATTGATTAATCCTAATATCTACTAATTGTGCAAGGGAAATGTCTATTGTGCCCTCCTTATTTTGGGGGTATAAATACCCAAACCCTTTTGAGAAATCAGTAAATCCTTTCATTTCTTCTCTTCCACAATACGTATTAGAGGGAGAGAGAGAGGGGCTTAGAGATTCTTGAGCCCTAGCTTCATTCTTCCTTCAATCCAAGACGATCCGACCGTCCGATTGCCGCCAAACTTCAGATTCTTGACGTATGCGACGGGTAGAACAACTTCGCCGTTCATTCAGATTTTGATTCTCTTGAGTTTTCACTCAAGCTAGGTAAGTTACTTCCTTTTGATTTTGGTTCATTGGCCCTAAGGAAAACAACTTATATGCTATTTGTGGGCAATGAACACTTGATATGCTTTGTATGCCCAATTTGGGGATTATTGGAAGTATAAACTTTTAGGAGCATTTGTAGAATGACTTCTATGTTTGTTGAAGTATATGATTATTCTTCATCTTGTGTTTCTAGGATTATGAGTATGCTAGAAATCATGTCCACATGCTATTTGGGTTTATTGTGGAAAATGCCTATGATTGGGGCTTTGGATATATGAACTCACTAGAAATTATGAGTAGGAAAATTTAATTGAAATAATGTGATTTATGAAATGGGTTTTGATTTATGTTGGGTTTTGTTGTGAATTTTAGGGCTTGAGAATCAAGCCCTAATTATTGGAATTATTGATATATTGTTGTTAAATAAAGTGAGTATTAATGTTGAAATTGATGAAGTGTGTAAATAATGAAACTTAGCATTTAGACTCAACGGAGTCTTAATAAGTTCAATAATGTGTTAATAAACTCGAGTGAAAGTCCTACGACATTTGGGATTCGTTTGATTATGATTATGATGAGTTCTTGATTTTAGGCTTGGGAAACAAGCCCGGATTATTTTTGGGAGAATTTCTATAAACTTGAATGATGTGTTAAATTTGGGATTTATGAAATACGTATTTAATGAAGTGCGATATTAAGACTCAATGGAGTCGTTATAGGTTCAATAAGATGTTGGAGAGCCTTATGTTGAAATCCTACGATGTTCGGGTTTGGTTGGTTTTGATTGTGAGTACCCGAGTATCTCGAATTGCGTCCCATTTGTGACAACCACGATATAAAGGCTTATTGGGGATTTATTTAGAGCGTGCTCGTTAGGGCACGGAGCATTAGAGACCAACTTATGATCTCGTATTACTTTAAGAAATGATTATTTGAATGAGTTCTCTCTTAGGGAATTTGGTCGCGTGCACATCAAAGCACTTGCGAGGTTATGACTATGGGTTGGTTTTGGTACCCTTGAGATTGGTTTGAGAATGTCGAGTATATATGACGATTGAGACTATGGTTGAGTCCGGTGTACCTTTAAGCAAAGCTTAAATGCTATCTTGATTTATGATTGTTCTTAGACTACAATAATAGTCTTTGGTTTAATCCCGAGTAGAGGACTATGGTAGACCTCATGTTGTGATTTCTTGAGCTTGTATGCTATTTTTGATTGGGTGATAACTTGAGGATTATGAGTACCTCAATATGTGGTTCTTTGACTAAACTTATAAGTTAGTTGGATTTGTTAAGTATGTGCAAATATATGCATTGTTAAATTGGTGTGTAGAGCTTTATGTCCTACTTGATTTGATAAGTCCACTATGGACGGTCTTGATTCTTGGTTGAGCATGCGAGTAAATATCTACTTGTGCATTGCATAAAAGTCCAGCTGGCATTATTTGGATTGGTTTTATAAGTCAGGGTAGGACGATACATCGCCTATACGAATCGTAAGATCCGTATTCGCTATGGATCGCCGTACCTGAGACCTCACACACACCTCCATTGTTGGCCGCAATGGGGAAGTAGCCCCTTTGGCCGTAACAATACGTGCGACATTGGCTGCTATCTAAATCGAGTGGTTCTCGATGAAAGCCGATGACATCACAGAGCATCGATGTGGCACTATAAAGTATAACATTGTGTATTGCAGGAGCAACACAACGACACTATTTGGGTAACTTCTCTATCCCTTATGTGGCTTACTATAAGCACTTATATGAAAGATAACGTGCTTTGTGGTTTATGAAGTTTATGTTACTTGATGACTTAATACAAGTTTATTGTTGGTATACGATTAAGATGCCATGATTTTGTACATGCTTGTGCATTATGCCATGCCACGCCATGCTATGCCATACATTTGCATTTAGTAACTTACTGGGTCATTATGACTCATTCCGTGTGTTTGTTTTCCTTAGTTTTTGTAGTAAGCTCGTTAGTGCGCGTTGCAGCTTCGGGTGCTTGTTGGATAGCAGATGGTCTTCCGGGCAATAGCTTGGAGTTATTATTACTACTATTATTGCATTTTTCATCTTGTGAGATACGGATGTAAAGTTATGTAAACTTTACTTGGGTAGTTATGTTAGTATTTTATTGTCGTTTATTTTGGGAGCCGACTTGTTTGGTCGAGCTATTGTATTTATTTAGAAGTTTATTCCGTTGTCTTTCCGAATAAGGTTTTAGCTCGCATGTTATAGTATTATGTTATTGTTATTTCTGTCTCCGACAACTTTGGTCGAGAGACATTGGTTTAGTTGTAGTGTTTAAACTCTTATTCGTTTAGTTGATTTGTCCCTCCGGTGTTGTAGCCGTTGAGTGGTTGTTTATCAGGTTGGTATTTTGGTTGCTTCGCCGGCCTTAGGTTGCCGATGGTTTGTTGTCCGTGCGCAATGTTGCGTCACGCGAGTCGTAGATTTGTCGAGAGATAGTTGTCTCTCAGCCTTGTATTCCTTGGCTTAGAATTATAGGCTTTGGTCCCACTTATGATTCGCTTCCGCAGGTGTTGATTTTTATTATTCCGTATCGCCGTTATGGCCTTACATTCCTATTTTGAGTTTGTTAGCTCAACTATTGACTCGCACCATTATGCTTAGCGGGTGCTTGTCTGTCTTTTAGTCTGTCTTAACGGCACGACCTTGGGATTTCGCATTGAGTCAGGGTGGGGTACATTACACTTGGTATCAGAGCTATAGGTTAGCTATTTCGCCAAGATAGGTTCCTTGGCCTAGTTTGGGTTGGGTTTATTGTTGAATTATTAACGTTGAGTGTTCTTTGTAGGCGTATTATGTCAGGAACTTGGCGTGGGGATAGTTCTAGTAGATCCGGTTCGGTTACAACTCGTTACGACGAGAGGGGAGAGAATGTTAATGATTCGCGTGTGACTCCTCAACAGATGTTTGGATTGGAAGACGATTCTACTGTTCTTGCGAAATTCCTGAAGTTGAAACCGGAAAGTTTTGATGGAGAGCCGGATACTACTAAGGTGAAACATTGGCTACAAGCATGGAGAAGATCTTTGTAGTTTTGAGTTGTACATCAGAAGAAATGGTTACCTTAGCGGTGTTTGGATTGGATGGTGCGGCCGAGCGTTGGTGGTTTGAATTACGAGATCGTTGGAGACGGCATGGAGTGCCTTGAATGTGGGAGAACTATGTCACGGAGTTTACGATACGGTTTATTCCGACATTAATTCGAGAAAGAAGAGAGATGAAATTCCTAGCGTTAGAACAAGGAGATATGACCGTGGTTCAGTATTCAACAAAGTTTGCGGATTTGGCTCGTTACTGTAGTTACTTGGTACCAGATGAGACTAGGAAGTGTGAGGTTCCCGGGATGTGCTCCCGTGCCCCGCGCGCCCTTGTTTAGCGGTGCGCGTACGTGCGGATGCGGGACACCACTGCTCTCGTTCCACCCTCCCTTGTTCAGGGGAAGACAAAATCCAAAGTGCGAGAGGAGTGCTGTCTATATTAGCACGTTGGAATGTGCCTCGGTTGCCCTGAGTGGATTTTGTATCCAAAATGGGAACTAAAGGTTTCCTCATGTCAGGTTATCCCTTATTTCGGGGATAACAGGATATGAGAATGCATTACCTTTCCATTCTCATTCTCCCCTTTTATCTTTCAGGGGAAAATAGAGAAGTGCAAGAAAAGATATTGCGACGCCCCCACTTATGGATTTATTAAAATAGCCTTATGGCCCAATCAGATCGCTATGGGAGCTATGGGTTTCCCCGCATCAAGTTATCCCTTGTTTGGGGATACCGTGGATATGAGAATACATCACCCCTCCATTCCCGTATCTCCCTTTTTTAGGGGAAAACAGGAAAGTGCAAAGAGGGAATGTTGCGAGGCCCCACTGGATCTGAAAGTTTTAGAGTCGCCACCTTTATTTTAAGACAAAAATAAAGGAAAACCAGAAAAGAAAACCGGAGATTTTAGAAAACGGGTTCGGGGCTAAGTTACGAGTTACGAGGGAAGGTGCTAGGCACCCAACTCGCCCTTCGATCTCAAAGCGTTTTGGTGAAGTATGCTCATTGTTATATTAATCTAGCAAATAAATAAGGTCTTATTTTGACAAGGAAAATTAAACAGAGATACATTCGTGGCTACATTATTTACTGGGACTCGCATGGCCGCCTCCTTCCAATAATTACAAACACATTTAAGAATATTTGGCCATTATAATGACTCTTTTACATAATTTTTCATAATCTAATCTGGACAGCACAACAACTTATATTGTCTACATTGTGCCGGATTTAAATACAACTTTAAATAATAAATGAACTGGAAAGTAAATAAATAAATAAAAACGCCCTTAAAGGCTGTTACCTTTTAGAGCGGCGGTGTGCTCGCTCTGTCCTTCTCGAGAGAGGGAGTCTTTTGTTGTTGTTGTTGTTGTTGTGTTGTGTGTTGTGTGAATTTGGGCAGCGTAACGCTTGTATTTGTTGATTTTGTTGTCTGAAATCGGGCAGCGTAACGGCAGGGTGTATATTTATGTGTATGTTTTGTGTGTGTGAGTGTTTATGTATTTATGTGTGTGTGTGTACGCGGGTGATGTGTGTGTAAGTGAGTGGGCCGAAATGGAGGGAGTATATGTGAGTGTGTGCGAGTGAGGGAGATAGGGAGAGGGCGGCTGTGAGAGTATATGTGTGGGGGGAGCTTCGCTGGGAGTGGGATTAATCGGGAGAGGGACGGTGAGAGTAATTGTGAGAGAGGGATTGTAAAATGTGAGAGAGCGCTGGAGTGAGGAAAAATAATGAGAGACCGATCGTTTGTGGGGAAAATGAGGGAGTATTTATATAGGTGGGGATTGATTAGGGGTTAAGTAAATGGGGGAAACCGGCGGCCCCAATTACCATTTCTTTTTTCTTTTCTTTTGTTTTTCTTTTTTCATTCTTTTCTTTTTACTTTTACTTTTTTTTGTTTTTGCTGTTTCTTTTGTTTTTCTTTTTTTTCTTTTCTTTTGTTTTTTGTTTTATTTATCTTTTCTCTTTTTTTTTGTTTCTTTTTCATTTTTTTTTGTTTTATTTCTTTTTTCGTATCTTTATTCCTGAAACATGTAAGAGAAAATTATTAGTACACTTTGCAATATTTAATTGATAATATAAAATAGGGGTACGAATTTTGGGTGTCTACAGAACCCCTCAACGATGGAGTTTACGGGTAACTCAAAGCTTACCAAGTAAAGGAACATCGTTGATAAGATAGACTCCCAAATTCGAGATAAGAAATGCTAGGGAAAATATATATTAGATATGCAAATATATTTATGTAGCAATGGTCGGACCTACCGAAATAGGCTGCCTACGTATTCCTTAACAAAGGAAATCAGACCAAACGTAGTTCGGCCAACTGGGGACTAAATGTGGCGGTGTAAGTGTTGCGGGGTAAGTGCGACAATATTAAATGAGCAAGTGTGGCAAAGCTTTATCAAATAAGTACGACAAGGGTAAATGTGTGATGTGATGGTCGCGTCTACTGTGATAGACTGCCTACGTATCCTTAGTCAAGGAATCAGACCAATCGTAGTTCGCCTCAAGCCGAAACAAACAACCAGTGAAGAAAAGATTTTTATGTTTTCCGAAAAGCCGTATTCTTCCGGTCCGAAACCGTTGTCAAATACGGTATGAAGATTTTTGTGTATTTCGAAAACCATATTTCAACCGATAAAGACCCGTCGTTGAAATACGTTAAGAGGCATTTTCAAAATCATGTCTGGCTGGCCTCGTACCTTGTTTCCAAACATAATAAGAAAACTTTCAAATTTTTAAAACTCGATTGATAAAATGGCGTCGTCGAATACGACAAAGGAATTTTCTTCAAATTTTTTGCGCATCCAACCGACCGAAATCTGGACAGACAAAGATTTTTCTTTTCTTTCTTCCTTCTCTCTTTTTTTTTTTTTTTTTTTTTTGTGATGGTCGTGCCTTCCGAAATAGGCTGCCTACGTATCCTTATTCAAGGAATCAGACCAAACGTAGTTCACCCTGTGGCTGAAACAAACAACCAATGAAGAAAAGATTTTTATGTTTTCCGAAAAGCCGTATTCTTCCGGTCCGAAACCGTTGTCAAATACGGTATGAAGATTTTTATGTATTTCGAAAACCATATTTTAACCGATAAAGACCCGTCGTTGAAATACGTTAAGAGACATTTTCAAAATCATGTCTGGCTGGCCTCGTACCTTGTTTCCAAACATAATAAGAAAACTTTCAAATTTTCGAAAACTGTACTCGACCGATAAACTGTCGTCGAATACGACAAAGGAATTTTTCTTCAAAATTTTCGAAAACTGCATCCAACTAACCGAAATCTGTTGGACACGACAAAGATTCTTCTTTTCTTCTTCCTTTCCCTCTTTTTTTTTTTTTGTTTTTTTTTTGAAATCAAAACTCAATATGAAAAAGAGTTTTTCTTTTATTTGAGAACAAAAGCAAACTTCTTTTTTTTTTTTAAATTTTTTTTTCCTAAAAAGGGAAATTATTCTAAAGTCAGGG
Source organism: Codonopsis lanceolata (assembly GCA_013146195.2). Taxonomy (NCBI): domain Eukaryota; kingdom Viridiplantae; phylum Streptophyta; class Magnoliopsida; order Asterales; family Campanulaceae; genus Codonopsis; species Codonopsis lanceolata. Next base: position 18,864 of record JABEVN020002642.1, read on the forward strand.
TAGGAATACTGTACCTGACTTACCTGTTTGTGCCCGGGTGGCTGCCGCGGATTCGACTGATCTTGACATTTTTGCCACTCTTGCTGGGGAATTTATTCTTTTTCTCTTTTTTTTTTTTTTTTTTTGTGACGGTCGGACCTATAAAGATAGGCTGCCTACGTATTCCCTATTAAAGGAAATCAGACCAAGCGTAGTTCATTTCTGCTGGGGATTTTATTCTTGCTCACTCTTTTTCTTTTCTCTCTTTTTTTTTCTTTTGTTTTTGTTTTTGTTTTTGTTTTGTTGTTTTTTTTGTTATTGGAGGAATGTAAAAGAATATGGTATATATGTACAATATATACATTTTTTTAAAATAAAATTAAATGTTTATTTACATGTAAATTTTGTTCATGTATATATATATATATATATATATATATATATATATATATATATATATATATATATATATATATAAATGGCAAGTGTGTATTTACGTAAAGAATGATACATTTTTTTTTGTTTTTGTTTTTTTTTGTTTGTTTTTGTTTTTGTTTTTTGGTTTTTGTTTTTTTTGAAAACCCGACAAATATTTACAATGCACTTAATTTATATGATGCAAAATTTATAAACACATGCACTCAAGACGACGCACAAAGTAAAGCTATACCAACCTAACGGGTAATGGCACGATGTATTTCCAAAATGGATTTTAAAGGAAAATACATTCGGTTCGGCAGACTTTTTTTTTTTTTTTTTTTTTTATGAGATGCGGGGAAAGGAAAAGGCAGATACCTCCTTGGCCATATAATTGTTGCAGGGCTATATTTGGCATAAGCCTATTCTCACAACTCCTGCATTTTTCTTCATAATCAGACAGGGCAGCGGTGGATGATCGGAATCCAAGTCATCGAGCTGTTTCAGGACAATGGCAACGCAGATGATGAATAGGGCGAGGATACTTCTGGTGTTTCTCATCCTGATGAGACTGAAGCTTTTTCTGGCCTTCTAGAAGAAGATATGGACCGGCCGGGTGGACGCCACAGACATTGATGGACTGCTCCGGGGCTTAAGCTGCAAATGAAGGATAGTTTTGGGGGAAACAAAGGGGGTAGAGGCAATAATAGATATGTACATGCCATTAATGCATAATCTAAATTTCTTTTGCAATTATTCCTAAGTTGCACCTTAGGACCCGTAATATTATATTTTAGTGTATTATTGTGAGCTTTCCTGTCGTGGTTTTTCTTTTCTTCTGTCAGACGAGCCCCCTTGCATGCTGAAGACTGGAGGTAAGATGTCGAGGTTTCAAAGAGTGTCTTCCCTCTCCTTATTCTCCTTATATATTATTTTATTTGACTCTAACTTTTGCCTAGGCCGCCTTTCGGTTTTCAACCTAGCGAGCCCCTTATTTTTTTATTATGAATAAATGTGTTTTTTTTTTTTTGTGTGCTCTAATTTTGCCTAGGCCGCTCTTTCGGTTTTCAAATTTAGCGAGCCCTTATTTCTTCTTTTTCATTTTTTCATCATTTTTTTATTTTTATTTTTTGAATGCCCTAACTTTTGCCTAGGCCGCCCTTTCGGTTTTCAACCTAGCGGGCCGGAGAGAAGCACTTGTTGATAGAATGGATCGAGCAATCGTTTTGAACTCGTTGAAATTGGGGTTGAACAAGGTCTTCTTTTCTTGGCTTGTGGGAGTACGACATCTTCCCGACAGATCTCTTTGGCAATATACGCACATCGTGGAAGAGAGGGGCAAGCAGCCTCGATAAGTAGCTCCCAAGATTTTTTTAGCCCAGACGGCATGACATGATAGCAAAGAGGTCCCCGCGGACGAGGTCTTTTCTTGTCTCCGGCTACTTTTGATTTGACTATAGCTCAACATGCCGTTGTTAGATTTGGGAATGGTCACTATTTTGGACAAATGATCGGTATTTTTTTTTTTTTCTTAATTTTTTCTTCTTTTTTTTACCCGAATGAAAGGACGCGGT
>JABEVN020002643.1:0-20815 GCA_013146195.2 Codonopsis lanceolata
TTGTATTTCTCTTTCTCTTTCCGTCTCGTCCTATTTTCTCTCTCATCGCTACCATCTCATCTCTTTTAATTATATTTAAATATTTTCTCTCTTTAAACATAAAATATAGTAACTAAAACAAAAATAATAATTTCAAAGTCAAGAAAACAAAAATATAAGAGGTTAGTAAAATAAAAATAATTTATGGAACAAGCCACTATAAAAATAAAAGTTCTGAGAATCAACAAAACAAAAATAATTTAATTGGAGGTTAGTAAAATAAAATAATTTCTGAACAAAGTTTAAAACAAATTCTTAAAAATATATATGTAAAACAAAAATATGTTAGTAAAATAAAAATATTTGATGGAACAAAAATAATAGTTACGAGTCAATAAAACAAAAACAATTTAAATTAAGGTTACTAAAAATAATAAAAATAATTTATGGAACAAAAATTTAAAACAAATTCTTAAAAATAGCTATGTAAAACAAAAATACATTAGTAAAATAAAAATATTTGATGGAACAAAAATAATAGTTCTGAGTCAATAAAACAAAAATAATTTAAACCGAGGTTAGTAAAATTATATAAATAATTTCTGAACAAAATTTTAAAACAAATTCTTAAAAATAGTTATGTAAAACAAAAATACGTTAGTAAAATAAAAATATTTGATGGAACAAAAATAATAGTTATAGAGTCAATAAAACAAAACAATTTAAAGCGAGGTTAGAAAAATAATAAAAATAATTTAAGGAACAAAAGTTTTCCGTAAAACTAATTCTTAAAAAATAAAACAATAATAATAGTTACAAAGTCAATAAAACAAAAATTAATGGAAGTTAGTAAAATCAAAATAATTTACAAACAAAAATAATAGTTAACGGTAAAAATAATTTTGTTATTTTGATTTTAGCTTATTTTCTATCGAGAAATTTTTGTTTTCATAAAATACAAATATAATTTAATAAAAGTAATATTTGTGTTGATTATTTGAAAGGCGGAAAAAAATTCAAGTTTATTCGAATACATTCATTTCTAGAGTTTTGAATAATATAAAGTGTTCGTTGTTGCTAGGCCATGAATTGACACTTAAAATTGGTGTTCGATAATGCTATTGAGAAACATTGACCATCTTTAGGGGTTGTGCAATAGAACAAGACTAATCATCATAAATCTTGAGGATCACATTGTTGAAACAAATTTTTTGAAAGGAAACAATGTTGGAGAAAATGTTTTTATCCCAAAATTATCATTAACTTCATTCGATGTAATGTCTTTCAAGATTCGGAAGAGAAATTTTCATTCTTGGTATCATATGCAATGACAATTAATAAGAGTCAAAGTCAATAATTGCATGTATGTTTCTTTATGAAGAAACAGTATTTAGCCATAAACGATTATATATTGCGGTTTCTAAAGTAACAAATTATTTTGATTTGAAGATATTTTAAGCGGTGAAAAAAAACTTAATAAGACAATAAATGTTGTGTATAAGGAAATTTTTAGAATCTATAATGATTAGTGATATACTTATGTGTAATTGTTAATAAAGCGATTCTTCTTATTTTATCCTTTAAGATTTTTATCCTCTTTATTTTGTTTATGTAAATTTAGTTGACGTCATGTTTAACACATGAGTTAAAAAACTAGTTAGATATTATATTTTGGGAAACATGTTTCTAACTAAAGTGATGAAAAATGAATATGAGCGCAAAGATGTATTCGTTTTTAATGAAAACTAGTTTCACACGTGTGCGTTCAAGCGTCTGGACATATTTATTTTTTAATTAAATTATATTAAAGGAAAGCGATTATAAAATAAAATTAAGAACAAATTAAAGAAAATTAATATGGGCCTAATATGTTCTTGACTTAATCCATATGTATTTGTATTATAAAATTTATTGTATTAATAAAACAATTGATTACATGTAAAGGAAATCGGTTAAGTTTCGTATAAGACCATCTTACGGATCTTTATTCATAAGCTTGAGCTCGGTCTCTCACAACTCAACCCACCAACAACGGTGAGTCGGTAAGGAGTATCCGTCTTACAAAAATATTTGTAAAACCGTCTTTATAAGTTTTTGCCTTGAATGAAATTTAAAAATTAGTCACTAACTTAACTCACTAAGTTCGCTTTGTAGGTCTAAAGATAGGGCTTGGGATATCTCTTAACTAGCAGGTAGCTTGACGATGGCGGATATAAGCTTAAGTGCAGGGAAGTTACCCCACTTGGGTAATTTTGTCAAAGTGAATACAATATATACAACCCCACACGAATAAAAGAAAAGTTTTTTAGTTACACGAGTGAAAATTTGAAACCAAAGCCAAAACCTTTTTCCCCAAAATTTGAAATCCATGACCGGTGACTCCCGGTCACTCCGTCTCCTCTCAACTCTGGCCTCTCACTTCTCCGGTTTCCCACCAAAGCGAGCGTTAAATCGCCGGCCTTCTCTGACTCCATAGTGACAACGCTTAAATGCGTCTACTCCGCCTTGCCTCCGATGGTCAGCCTCCACTCCAGCCCTTGAGGAGGCTTTCCGAGCGATCACCCGGTCGGCCGAGCACGGCGTGACGAGCGATCACTGGCTTAGGCAACCCTCAATCGATTCTCCATCGCATCGAATCTCTGAGTTGGAGTCACGGAGTTAGTCCTTTACCCTTTACTCGTTAGTTACTCCTCTTGTCCTTTTGGCTTCTAGACTCTTTTTAATTGTGATTGTGATTTTTGATTTGTGAATTGTGAATTTATAATTGTGATTTGTGAATGTGTTTTGTGATTGTGAATTTCTAAATTATAATTGTCTAAATCAAAGTATGATTGTATGAATTTCAAAATTATAATTGTGATTTAAATTTAAAAAATTAAAATAACCTAATTTTAAAATAATCCTAATTTGAAATAACTCCAATTGAGTATTTAATTTATGTAGTTGTTGTGAATTGTGATTTGTGAATTTGTGATAGATAATATTATATAATATTGCTTTATTTACTAAATTTGTGTGTTCAATATCTTGGTAAGAAAAGTTTATTTATTTAATCTGAAATTAAGGCATTTTAATTTTGGGTTGAAGTAGTTGATTTTTTGATTTTTTTTTATTTGTGTAGATTTCCAAATTGTGGTTGATTTGAAGGAATTTGGTTTTAGTGATTATGGAGAAATTTTATAAACGGAAACTAGAGTAAGAATTTGGAGCAGGTAGTGCATCCAAGTAGTTCATCATTGGTAATCAACGGTCCGATCTATTCCGTTACTTGAGCTCTGAAATAATTAGTTGATTTGAATAGTCTTCCATCAGATCCCACAGAAAGGAAAAAGATATTTGCATACAACCCAAAACAGTTGATGAAATTAGGAGAGCTTATTTGTTGAAGGGCCTTGTCAACCTTGGGCCATGATTTCCTCAAAAACAAATGGGAACTAAATTGCGTGGTTTTAATTTAGATTGGTTTGATCAATATGCTAATTGGTTAGAGTATAGCATGAAAGAAGATAAAGCATATTGTTTGTGTTGTTATTTGTTTAGAGAAAAAATCAGTAATAAAGGTGGTGGTGAAGCATTTATAAGTGAAGGTTTTTGTGCTTGGAATAAAAAAGAAAGGTTAGATGTCCTTGTTGGTGCGGTAAATAGTAATCATAATATGTCGGTAAAGAAATGTGAGGATCTAATGAGACAAGAACAATCTATTGCGGTTACTCTTCATAGACAATTAGACATTGTGAGAAGTGACTATCGAATTCGATTATGTGCTTCAATTGATTCTTGTAGATTTTTAATGAACCAAGGGTTGGCTTTTCGTGGTCATGATGAGACCGAAGATTCTTCAAATAGAGGAATTTTCTTGAATTGATTAAGTTTTGTCATCAAGCGATTACGTTAAATAAAGTTGTTATAGGAAATGCTCAAAAAATTATCAAATGATATCTCCTCACATTCAAAAGGATATTGTTCATTGTTTTGCACAAGAGATTGTATGAAAAATAATTGAAGAGATCAAAGATGATTTTTTTCATTAATGGTGGATGAGTCTAGTGATGTATCTGGCAAAGAACAAATGGCTGTGGTTTTGCGATTTGTTAACTCTTGTGGGAATGTTCAAGAGAGGTTTATTTGTGTTGTGCATGTGATGGAGACTTCTGTTTTGTCTTTGAAATCTGCTATTGATGATGTGTTTGCTGATATTGGTTTGAGTTTGATGAAAATTCGGGGTCAAGGCTATGATGGTGCAAGTAATATGAACGGTGAATTCAGAGGGTTGAAGAATTTGATTATGAATGAAAATCCGTCTGCATGTTATGTTCATTGTTTTGCTCACCAACTTCAATTAGCTCTTGTTGCTATGGCTAGAGAAAATGTTGATATTGCGGACTTTTTTAAACATGATTTCCTCTTTATTAAATGTTGTTGGAGCATCTTGTAAGCGTAAAGGCATTATTCGACAAAAACAAGCAGAAAAAGTGGCGGAGGAATGAGAGTGGTTTGCTTGAGACGGGGAAGAGATTAAATCAAGAATTAAGTCTTAAGAGAGTTGTAGATACACGTTGGGGTCTCATTATAAATCATTATTGAACTTGGTTGCTTTGTTTTCTTCTGTTATTGAAGTTCTTGAAGTTGTTTCATGTTTTTTTTTAAATAGAATATTATTAAAAACAGAGAAAATAAACAACGAGGGGGACAACCTGCCTCACTAGAACAAGAGAGAACAAAAGGAGCCTTACCTCTATAAGAAAATGAAATACAAAATCATTTTCGAAAATTGTATAAACCCAAACAATCCTGTCTAAAAGCATGTCGCACCGTTGCCGGAAGTTGGGAAATGACATCATACGTAGAATACTGAGACACCATGTGCGCTGTATCTGCAAGCCTATCCGCCACACCATTCACCTCTCTCAGAAACATGCCGGATGGAATAACCACCAATAATCTCCTTTGCGGTCTAAAAGCTCATACTCAAACTGCCAAGGAAACTTTTGAGAACCAGTCAAACCCCGAGCTGCCACCTGAGAGTCAGTCTCTACATAAACGTTGGCTAAACCCAGTCTCCGACATAAAAGCAGACCATCTCTAAGAGCAAATATCTCCGCAAACGATTCGTACACTCGGCCATAGAAGACCGAAAAAGCACAAACCATTCTCGCCTTGATAATTTCTAATAATACCACCCACATACAAGAGCCATGTCTAGCCGACCCATACGTGTTAAGCTTATACGCACTCCATCTCTGGAGGCTCCCACCGAACCCAACACCCTCGCCGGAACCGAACTTGTTTAATGGGTATCCGAAGAGATTGAAGACCTAGAATCCCCACCACATTTGAAGCCACTTTCGGCCTATACAAGCTCATCATATTCTGTAAACCATTTCGGACCCCTCGAAGGATCTCCTGAATGCTCATGGGAATATTATCAAACACAGCTCGACAACGGCCTTCCATAATTCCCAAAGATCCTAGCACCACCGTTCCAATTTTACAAGCCCCAATCTGGTTCTGAACAGAAACTCTATTCAACCATATAGATAACAAATGCTGAACAGACCCATAAACCTCTATAAGCTGAAAACAGCGAGCTAAAGACTTCCACATCTCAATAGCCACATCAGAAAATAAAAAGAGATGCTCAATAGACTCTCTTTCATGAGAATGGAAGCAACATACACATTTGGAGGCCAAGCGATTTTTTATCCCGAAGACGAGTATCTCAACCGGCAAAGCTCCTTGGCAAAGCTTCCACATAAATCCACTAACCTTCCATGGGAATCCAAGACGATTACCTGATTTTGCATGCCTGCAAACCGCCATTTAGACGATTATAATTCCAAGAGAGCGAAACTTGAAAATCACCCGTGGTAGTCCGAGAGTATACTAACCTATCTTCTCTCATAGAATTCAATCTAACCCTTTTAACCAATTCAAGATTAGCTTCGGAAATAAACGGAGAAAGTTGATCCAGAATTTGAAGACCATCTCGAACTGAAAGACGATAATCCATCGAAGGACCTCTAGAATAACTCCCATTAGATCCCCGTAAAGAAATATCACCACGACCCACCAACCATCTCGCTACTATCTTGAAGTTCTAACAGATGCTTATAAATTGTTTTACACACTGGAGACATCATATGAAGATTTCGAGTACCATCAGCCCCATATTTTGAAGCTGCAAATCGGGCCCAAAGACTTTTCCCTTGAAGGATCGACCAAGCAAGCTTAGCTTGAAGCGAATTCATCACAGCTTCCAAAGATCGCACTCCCAGCCCACCCTCCTCAAGGGGTCTACACACGCCTCCCATGCTATCCAATGCATACGCCTTTCGCCATTATTACTCCATAAGAAGGAAGCAAAGCCGATTGAAGACGCCTAAGCACCGATTTCTAACACGAATAACAACATGGTATACAAAGGGATGCCGCAAAGAATGGATCGCAATAAAACAAGTTTGCCTCCAAAAGATAACAAATTTGACTTCCACCCATTAATTCGCCAATAATTTTATCCACCAAAGCCCCAAAAATAAACTCGATTTTATTCTACCTTTAAACAACGGAATGCCCAAATAAGTTATCTAAGAGCTCTATGCGCATACTTCGACCAAGAAGCTATCTGCCTGATTCGACGAGGAGAACAAAACTTGGAAATAAAAAACCCACTTTTTTCCAAATTTATAAGTTGACCAGAACCTTTCTCATACATATTGAGCACCTTCCGAAGAGCGAGAACTGAATCTTTACTAGCATTACAGAAAAGGAGCATGTCGTCCGCGTAAAAAAGATGCGATATCACCAAACCTCCTCGACCATGCATGTAAGGTTTGATAAAGCCGTTCTCAACCCAAGCCGAAATATTACGCGATAGAACATCCCGAGCCAAGATAAAAAAGCAAAGGAGAGAGTGGGTCTCCTTGCCTAACTCCCTTGACGATTTAAAGAAACCAAAGCTATCTCAAGTTTTTAATGGTATACCATATATTAGACAAAAGTCTCAACACCAAATTCCGCGTCTGAGCATTAAAACCATAGCCCTGTAAAGCTCGGATCAAAAACTCCCACTCTAATCTATCGTATGCTTTCGACATATCCAGTTTAAACAAAACATTACCCCCCCTAGCGCGAGTATCAATGCGATGAACCAATTCATGGGCCAAAACTACATTCTCTTGGATGCTGCGACCTTTAAGAAAACCAGTCTGTTCCATAGAAATTACATGAGGGAGAATTGAAGCCAATCTAGTCGCCACAATTTTTGAAATAATCTTTCCGGCAAAAAGACATAGGCTGATAGGCCTGAAATCTCCAATACCTTTTGGATTGCTAATTTTCGGAATCATAACAATAGCCGTAGTGGTCAAACCTTTGTGTAAATCTGCCCCATTAAAGAACACTTGCAAAGCTGGGACAAGATCCCCTTTTATTATCTCCCAAAGAAGCCCGAAAAACCGTACCAGAACTCGCCTACCCAGAGCACTATCAGGATTAAGGCTTAAAATCGCATCCCAAATCTCCCGCTCTGAAGGCACTGCTGTTAAGTCATCATTATCTTGATCATTTACTGATTGCGGAAGACAACGAAAAAATTCCTCATCAACCACTGGCTCAGAGCTGGCGAACAGATTAGTAAAGAAATGCTCAGCCATTCCGCCTATAACTTTAGTATCAGTGCACCAAGAACCATCCGTATTCCGAAGTTTGATAGTATTCTGTCGATTTCTTTCTTTTAAACAAGCATGAAAATAGCTTGTGTTACGGTCTCCATCCTTCACCCACAATTGACGGGATTTTTGTTGCAAAAGCTCCGTCTTCCATTTAACAAGCTGGGCCAGATCAGACTTAGCCTCGGTTAGAGATTGGAAAGCAGAATCAGTACGTTGAATAATACAAACATCTTCCAGAAATTGCACTTTATCCTGCTGCTGTTCCACTAATCTATTAACATTGCCAAACACTTCCCAATTCCATCTCTTCAATTCCTTCCTAAGAAAGTATAATTATTTGTGCAAGACTGCCATAGCATCCCCCATAACCGGCTTTGCCCACTGATCCTGAACGAACTTTAAAAAACCAGGATGTTCCGTCCATATACGAAGGAAACGAAACTGACTTTTGGGTTTAGATATAAAAGGAAAACTAACTAAGAGAGGAGAATGATCAGACATAGCCCGTCCCAAATGCTCCACCGAAATTCTAGAATACCTTGCTGCGTAAATACCATTTATTAAGACCCTATCGATCCGCTGCCAAATTCTAGTACCAACACTGTGATTGTTACACCAAGTAAATTTGCTCCCATAGTAACCCGCATTGATTGGCTTTAGGGTTAAGGATTTGATTGGCCTCTGGCTCAAAGGCATTTTGGGCTGTGGATTTGGTTATTTTCAAAAAGGCGATCAGAAGCGATCATTAGCTGGCCTTTTAGGTTGTGGGTTTGGATGAGAAGTTGGTTTCTGGACCTGGTTGTAGATATTGGGAGATCGACTTTTCACTTTGGTTATGGGTTATGGGGTTGTCCAAGAGTGATTGATTATTTTTTTTGTTGCGAGAGAAAGATTTTGAGCAAATTGCCCAGGAAAGGCTTTTTTTTCTTCTCTTTTTTTATGCATAGGCTTTTTTTTTAATTTTCAACCTTACTCTTTTTTTTTGTTGACCTTTCAGAGCAATTTGGGAGAGTGCTTGAAGAGATATTTGTCTTCTCTCTCTTGAGATAAAAAGGTGCTCACTCTTATTTTATTATTATTATTTTTTTTGGAAGCTGGATCTTAGATATGGTTAGGCCTTGGTATATAGTGTATTTGTTTAGGTATTTGGAAGGGTTTTGGTATATGGTGAGGAGCCCTCAATGTTCTTACTAATAGCTCAGTCGCAATGGGTCGAAGATGACCTTTCACAAAGACTGAAGGTTGCTTTTATTCAACTCACATTTTTAATGGTTTGTGGATTCATATCTTTGAAATGACTCATTATCATCCTATGTAGTTTTATCATGTTTTTATATGAGTTGATTCGTCATCATTTTTTTTTACAATTAAACAGACACTTCGGTGATAGGTGGTGCTCAAAGACCAAGAAGAAGACTCGACAAGCTAATATAGGAGAAGCATGAATTTACCAAACTCGAATATAGATAAATACATTTGGAAAGCTCGATTTGAGGACTTGGTTATATTTTTTGAAAGGATTGAGACCCAATGGACTAGCGCGCACAACCTGAAAGGATGGGCTATAGGCATCAAAATGGGCAAAAGAGACACCCCTGGGGTTTGAAAGCCCCCAGTCATGAATTGTTGCTTATGATCTTTGAGTCGTCTTTTCTAGATTTCCCGGCTTTCCATTCTTCCTTGGCTCCCTATCGATTTTTTTTTTTTTTTTGAAGTGGTAGTAGACCTTGATAACTCGAAGTAGGACTTACTGAAATTTGTTTTTGAAATCGAGAGTGAATGATGCACTAATCAACTAGTGATGCATTTATAAAACAATTTTGCTAGGTTTACCACTAGGATTACCACTTTGGTGAAAACTCTGCCTTGAAGATGCACATGCACCTCACATGCACTTTGCCTTCAAGGCAAAGTTGTCACCATAGTGGTAATCTTGGTGGTAAACTTAGTATTTTCCTTTATAAAAGGTTAAGAGAGAAGATGAATTTAGAGATGGCAATCTATAATATATATATATATATATATATATATATATATATATATATATATATATATAATGGCAAAGGTACAATTTTACCTCCAAAATCTTACTTTTATAGACTTTTGGGTTACCATTTCAATTTTTTATCTTCTATCCTCTCCTTATTTTATCTCTTTCTCTTTCTCTCTCCCGTCTCCCCCTATTTTCTCTCTTATCACCACTATTTCTTCTCTTTTAATTATGTTTAAACATTTTTCTCTCTTTAAACATAAAAAATATTCCCTCCATCCCTAAATTATCGTCCTCCTTTCCTTTTTCGTCTGTCCCAAAATAATTATCCAGTTTGAAACTTACTTTTTTAGAATATTACTTTTACTACTTTACACTTACTTTTTCAATCTATTTTAATTATGAGCTACATTCACATGAATTTTAAAGGAAACTACACATTAAACCAATACAAATAATCAAATTAATTGTTTTTTTCTTAATCTGTGTGCCGAATCACCTAGGACGATAATTTAGGGATGGAGGGAGTAATAACTAAAACAAAAATAATAGTTCCAGAGTCAAGAAAATATAAATATAAGAGGAGGTTAGTAAAATAAAAAATAATTTATGGAACACGTCACTATTAAAATAAAAGTTACAGAATCAACAAAACAAAAATAATTTAATGTGGAGGTTAGTAAAATAAAATAATTTATGGAACAAAAGTTTAAAACAAATTCTTAAAAATATATATGTAAAACAAAAATACATTAGTAAAATAAAAATATTTTTTGGAACAAAAATAATAGTTACAGAGTCAATAAAATAAAAACAATTTAAACAGAGGTTACTAAAATAATAAAAATAATTTACGGAACAAAAGTTTAAAACAAATTCTTAAAAATAGTTATGTAAAACAAACATATATTAGTAAAATAAAATTATTTGATGAAACAAAAATAATTGTTACGGAGTCAATAAAACAAAATTAATTTAAATTGAGGTTAGCAAAATTATAAAACTAATTCACTGAACAAAAGTTTAAAACAAATTCTTAAGAATAGTTATGTAAAATAAAAATAATTGATGGAACAAAAATAATAGTTACATAGTCAATAAAACAAAAACAATTTAAACCGAGGTTAGTAAAATAATAAAAATAATTTACGGAACAATAGTTTTCCGTAAAACAAATTTTTAAAAATAAACCAAAAATAATTGTGAAGAAGTCAATAAAACAAAAAATATAATGGAGGTTAGTAAAATCAAAATAATTTAAGGAACAAAAATAATAGTTAACGGTAAAAATAATTTCGTTATTTTGATTTTAGCTTATTTTCTTATCATAAATTCTTTTATTCGTAAAATACAAATATAATTTAATAAAAGTAATCATTCAAAATAAAAAACTTATTTGAGTTCATATTCTATTTGTAGGGTAGAAAAAAATCCAAGTTCGTTCGAAGACATTCATTCTACAGAGTTTTTGAATTGTATAAAGTGTTCGGGGTTGCCAGGTCATGGATTGACACTTAAAATTGGTGTTTCAGTAATACTATTGAGAAACATTAACCATGTTGCATTGTGTAATGGAACAAGACTAATCATCATAAATCTTTTGGATCATATTGTTGAAACAAGTTTTTTGAAATGAAGGAATGCTGGAGACAATGTTTTTTATCTCAATATTGTCATTACTCCTTCCGACGTAGACCCTAAGGGGGTGGCCCAATGGTAGAGTTAAGGCTTTACAAAATGCGAGGTCTCAGGTTCGATCACTTCCCATGCTCCCTTAGGGGAATGGTCTATAAAAAAAACAAAAAAAAACTTTTAAAAAAACTCCATTTAATGTAAGGTTGACTTTCAAGTTCTAGAAAAGACAATTTCCATTACTGGTATCATATGCAATGACAATTAACAAGCGTCAAAGTCAATAATTGCATGTAGGTCTCTTCTTGAAGAAACCAGTGTTGAGCCATGAGTTGTTATATGTCGCAGTTTCTATAGCAACAAATTATTTTAATTTGAAGATATTGATATGCGGTGAATATGAAAAACAACTAATAAAACAACAAATGTTGTGTATAAGGAAATTTTTTAGAATCTATAATGATTAGTGATAAACTATTGTGTATTTGTTAATAAACTGATTCTTCTTATTTTATCGTTTAACATTGTTTATCATCTTTATTTTGTTTATGTATGATTTAGTTGAAAATAAAAAAATGATCGTGCATTTAACGCACGGGTTAACAAAACTAGTTGACTATAATGGTGAAGAGATTTTCCTGTCTTTACATGTTTTGGAAAACAAAAAGAAACCACATAGAAAACACCTCTCTTTTCTTTTGAAGAGTAAATCAAATTATTTGACCGGACCCGAAGGCTGCCTATGTTTTTCATTTCAAGGTTCAGGTCATCGTAGTTTAACTCTGTCAACTGAATTTTCTTCTTTTTTTTGAAGCAACCTCTTCTTCTACTTCTTCTTTTTTTGAATTTGAAAAAAAAGAGAGATTTTTTTTTAATTTTTTTAGAAAACGAAATCTTTCTTATTTTTCATTTTTTTAAAAAAAATATTTTATTTTTTTAACGAAAAGAAACGATTTTTCTTTTGAAAGGAAAAAAAGGACTAAGTATTACACATGCAAGTTTTTATTTTTTAAAAAAAACCTTCTTTTTTTTTTGCGATCCATGAAATGAGATGTGACAATTGCGTACCTTCTGACAGTCCTCTTAGGAGAGCAAATGATAAATAATTAACTTTTTTTCATTTTCAGCCCCTGCAAAATTGTTAGCAATACAAAAGGAAAACAACAAAGATCTCAATATATATGCAAACAAAACTAGATTAAAGGAAAGAAAACTTTTTTTTTTTTGTTTTTGATGATTTTTTTAAAGGTGGAGTAACAAGGAAAATGGACGCACCAAACGGGAAAAAGATGGATGACCCTACGGATAAAATGGGCATAAAATCGAACAAAATTGTTCTCGGGCGGCGCGCCATAAAAGTTGGCACAGCACAAGACATATTTGGGTGCCGTGTCTCTTTCTAATTGTTCATTTAACTTCTTACTTTTTGCACTTTTCCTCTAACCTCTTTTTTCCTTTGTTGTTCCCTTCTTTTCCTCTAATTCCCTTTGATCTTTTCATGCCCCCCTTAAAAAAAATGATTTCTTTTGGAAAATACTCATTTTTTAAAATATGTATGTATATATATTCCTTCTAACTCTTTTATTTACTTTTTGGTTTTTGAAACAACCTTTTTTTTACAACCCACTTGATGCGTCCAAAATCTCCCTGGATGCACTGGGTCGGTCCAATCAAGATACCTGGCATTCAACGTATCTTATTCCCTCAAAGCCCAAATCTGCAATAAGAGTAGCAAACCGTGAACTAGGCAGGGGCACTCCCTGCAAAAGCCCTCCGGCGCAAGAATCAGCACAATAAAGCTAAACGAGAATATATTTTAGCAGAGTTTCAGCTAGAGAGTAGAAATTGCATACCTTTCCCCTTCATTTTTCCGGGGGTTTTATAGCTGCCGGAGAGCGCAACTGCTTTTAACTGCTCTTAACTGTCCACTAATGATTGTGGCATGAATGGCGGGCATATTAACTGCCCTGTTAACTCCTCCATTAATTACAACGGCCTCGAATGGAGAGTTTCCCATAACATAACGTCCTCAACTTAGCCGAACTCTTGCTCAGACATAATTGTCCTCAACTGACAACAGCTCTCATATTAGCGAGCATAGCAAATCATGCTCGCGCCTTGATTCTGCTCGTTGGTTAAGCCCCCAGCTCGCTGACTTCTTATTTGGTAAAGGTCAATACCGTGCTCGCTTGCTCGAATAACGTCCATTTACCCAGCATGTGACCCATGACTTGGGCCTATTGGGCCGGGCAGTTCAGTAGCCCCTTACTCCTTGTCCACCGAGTATTCATGCTCGTGACGAGGAGGAACTTAGAAATCAAAGAGTATCCCCCCCTAAATAATTGAATCTTTCACCGTATGATTTGAATTGTCGCCGAGTAAACAATCTAGAATATACGGTGATCCAAAGGGTGTTCAAGAAAGCGTACTCAAGAAGCTTAGCCGTCAGTCGCCGCTTATGGAAAAGACAGGCCCATTTCTCTATGAGTCATTGAATGCTGCCTCGTAAAATGAGCCTCGTTATAAGAGACCAATGATGAGTACCCATCAACCGACGGTTTTGCTGAGTATAAGAGACAGTATACCCCTTTCCTTTCAAACTTTATCGTCCACGAAATCTTCTAAAACCTTGAAAGAAGAACTGTTGGCGCATCTGCAGACTCCGATCGAGAGCAAAAATCAAGATTCAATCTTCATCAACGCTTCCAAACCTGAGACCAAGATCCTTCCACAAACATCAGGTACTTTCGCTCTTCCATTTCCCTTTTCTCATCACATTTTCCTCTTTTCTGTCTTGAATTAGGGTTCTTGCTGTGTTTGACCCCTTTCAACTTTAAACGAACTATTCAAACGTGTAAATCTAGCAGCCTCATCCTCAATCTGTCAGCCCCCTCATCTATTTGTCCGCCTCTTCAGGATAAACCAAGGGAATCGAGAAATTTGTGATCGGTGCCCTGTTCACTGATCCCATGACCTACTTGCCACAAATTTTAAATTTTGCTTATGTCATGTCCACCCCGATCAAGATCTTAACATACGCCTCTCGATTCCTTTTTCCTGTAGGATGTCTAGCGAGGGTACCGTATCAGAAATTGAAGGCCGAAGTTATGATCACGGAGCACCAGAAGAAAACCCACCATCCTCGAGTTCAAGCTCTGAGGAAAGCGAGCAAGAGGAGGCCACCTTAATCCCCCGCCGACGATGATCTTCACAATCAGGCGAGAAGAGGCAAACAGTAGCTCCCATAACCCTTTTGAGACTGTGCAAACAGAGAATCCTCCCTGCCCAAGCAATCAACCACCAGGGCCGAGCCAAAATTCCTTAACCCCTATTACTCCGTACACTCCTCCCTCGATCAAATGGGACGACTTGAATTCCGAGGAGGAGGTTAGTACTTGGTTTTATTCCTTAGGAATTAACCCCAAACACTACCGAGTTCGCGCCTTTGACTTAGACATTGACAAAAAAGGCCATAACTTCCAAGGGGACAACATGGTGTTTTACTTTGATTTCTTCCTGGTCGGGCTTCGCCTCCCTCTCGACCCATTTGTTGTAGAATTCCTGAATGACTCCAACACTCTCCCCTGCGACTTGACCTTAACTACCGTTAGGTTCTTGATGTCCTTTATAATAGTCTGCAGGTTGCTTGGGTTTGAGCCCGAGATGACCTTGTTTAGGAAAATTTTCCTTCTCTCCTTAGATAAAAAATCCGGGCGCATCTCAAGTTGCTCAAACCCAAATTACTTCAAACTCCTCAATGATAGCCCGAACAAAGTGATGGGTGGGACAGCAAAGCTTTATTGGTCGAGTCGAGCATTGGCTGGCCTTTTGCTCCCTACCTCAGCGACTACGTGCTCCCCGAGTATGAGAAAAACGCTTACCGAAACGGTGAACCCCGAATAGCCAGAGCCTTCAGAACGCTGCACAAAGCGAAGGAGGGAGATGGCCGGGCTTGTCAGGATTTTGTGCTCGATTGGAGAACTCTTACCTCGGACCTGACCCTTCTACGACAAGCTGGAGTCCTCAACATTCCTTTAGACGGAGTTACACCCCGAGTTACTATTGAACCTGAGCTCCCACACCCTTATTGGGGTACATACCATGGCAAGAAATTTCCCAATGAATGTGACGAATGTGCTCGAACCGGAACCCTTTGCAGGCCTTCTTTCTCTCGGGTTAACACTTAACCGCTTCTTTGTATCAAACTCATAAACTTTGCTTCTTTCTTATTTTGCTTGCTCGTTTTAACTTTTGCAGATATGAAGCAGTTAACAGACGTCAACAAATTCCTTCAAGCTGCCAAGAAAAGCTCCAACAAACGAAGCAAACACCTCTCAACCCAACCTGCTGTCAACCTACCAACCATTCCATCCAGCACCACTAACCGAGGCACCAAACGCAACCAGCCTGAGCCCAGCCAACCCACAACAACTGTCATCCCGATCCCGACCACACAAAGGGTTGAAACAGCCCCTTCGCCTGTCATTATTATTGAACCAAATGAAAGTCCAAGGAGAACGAGACGCCGAGCTAATAAGGCTGTGGTCGAGGAAGTTACTCCCTCCATCCCATCCTGGCAAAAGGATAATTTCCTTATGCCGGATGATCGGGAGAAAGCTGCGGCTCTCATTAACGAGCTCGCCGATGTAACCGACCTTGACAACATCAATATAAACAAACGGGGTGGATTCCAAGCAACTGCTGGCCTCGGATTAATGAAGCGACTCCATCATAGCGGAGTCCAGAAGAAGAGCGGCGACCAAGCGAACTCTGTTTTGATCGGGGAAATGGGAATGTGTTTGACTGAGGTAAAGTTTTCTCCTCGCAACCTCATGTTCCTTAACATTCTCCTACTTTTAACAACATCTTTTCTAATAGATTGCCAACAAATCAATATTAATGTACGAGCGCCTGGTAAGCAATCTCAACACCAACGCCGCTCTAACCAATGAAAAGAATCAGACAGAAGAGAAAGTCAACTCAATTCGAGCTGAGCTGAAAACTACCGAGGAAAGCCTCACCAGCAAGGTAACTGAACTCTCCCAACTCGAAGTAGAGAAAAAGACTTTGGAATCACACTTGAACTTTTCCAAGAAGTCTGAAGAAGCAGCGTTGAACAACATAGCCGGGGTACTCAAGGATCTTTGATCTTGCCAAGCTGAACTGGAGGCTGCCAATACCATGATCACCAAGCTGGAAGAAAAACTGCAGGTAGCAGATTCCCACTTGGGTGAGGAACAAAAGCAAGCTGTCATTGAGGACTTCAAGAGTTCTGAAGAATTTGCGAACTTGGTGGAAGCTGAAGCATACCCTTTCTTTCTTCAGGGTATCAATCACGTCTTAAGACAACTTGCATGCAGCGGGCTAGAGATTCGATCTGAACAACTCGCTGAATGAGGCACCAACCCCATTTTTAGCTCTCCTGCCCGACCCGGACACGCCCTTGTGCCCTATACTGAAGACGAACTCGACTCCCTTGCTGAGGCCGATGCTGAGAAAAATCTTCCTCCATGGGTTCCCCCTCCTGTTGCAGAAAACAACGTGAGCGAGCTCATGACTCAAATCTGGAAGTCTCAAGCGCCACCAGCAACAGATGAGAATGCCTCTGCCCAGGCCGAAGATGATGAAGTGACCATCCTCAATGCTACCCAAGAGGAAACAGCCAAACAAGATCCAACAACCCAAAACAACACCGCTGCCCCCAGTGCATGAAACTACTGTTTTGGCCTGTGTGCCCAGATTCTTGAACAATTTATATTTGAGTATGTAATATTCTGCTACTCGTTTTCCTTGGTTAAATGCTTTCATTTCCTTGTCTAATTGTTGTTTAACTCCTCTTTCGAGCAAAGCCAACTTTTGCTGGTGAGAAATTACTATACCACCCCCATTCGAACACCAACTCTTTTCATGTGCATAAAGCCCATTATGCTCAGAAAAGAGAATAATCGAAAACAGAAAACAATATCACTAAATAATTTATGCTCGCAAGAGAGAAAACAACTATCTCGAACACCAACTCTTCTCGCGAGCATAAATAATTTATGCTCGCAAGAGAGAATAATCGAGATAGACAATTCAACTCGAACAACGACCCTTTGGGCGGTAAACACCAAAAGAGAACAATCGAGGAAAATAGAAACAATCGACTCAAACACCAACTTTCAAAATAAAATTGAAAGCATAATTGAGTTTTGCCATTATCACTTGCCATAAAAGAAAAGATCAAAGAATTACATACTGCTAAAAATCAATCACCAGTAGTATTTTTTCAAATGATCTGCATGCCATGGATGTTTCAGCTCGTCTCCATCCTCCGTACGCAACATATAAGTGCCCTCCTTAACGATTCTAGAAATCTGAAAGGGCCCTTCCCAATTTGGTGAAAGCTTTCCCCACTCAGCTCGATGACCTGTTGCCTCAATCTTACGGAGGACCCAATCGCCCACAGCAAATGACCTACCACGAACCCTTTTATCGTGGTGGGCCTTTGCTCGCTGCTTGTAGTTAGCCATTCTCATCTTTGCCTCCAGTCGCTTTTCCTCTAGCAGATCCAGGTCGACTGCCCGAGCTGCACTATTAGACTCAGCATGATAATGCAAAACTCTATGGGTAGGCAGATACATTTCTACAGGAGCCATAGCCTCGGACCCATAAGCCATAGAAAAAGTTGTTTCTCCCTGTTGGACCCCTGACTGTCGTTCTAACCGCCCACAAGGCTGAAGGCAGCTCGTCTACCCATCTTCCTGCCTTATCCTCCAGGTTTCGCTTCAAAACATGCAAAACTTGTTTATTTGCAGCCTCCGCCTGCCCATTGCCTTAGGGGTATGCTACCGACGACTGCCAATGCTTCACACGCATCTGCTCGCACGCTTTAGTAAACTTTTCAGAAAATTGAGTCCCATGATCGGACACAATTGCTCGCGGAACCCCAAACCGACACCATATATGTTCATGAACGAAATCGATGACATTAACTTCACTAATGGTCGCCAGAGGCTTTGCTTCCACCCACTTAGTGAAGTAATCTACAGCAACCACTGCGTACTTGAACTTTGACCGAGCCAGAGGGAATGGGCCAATTAGATCTATCCCCCACATGTCGAATGGCCACGAAGCTACAACAGGAGTTTGCTCGGTAGACGGCAACCGTGGTATATCTGCATAACGCTGACACTTGTCACACCGACGAACGTACATTTCAGCATCCCGCCTCAAAGTTATCCAAGAGAACCCACCGCCAAAACTTTTTGGCCAATGACCTCGACTGTGGTGACCTCCACATTTACCTTCATGTACTTCTCCCAAAATTCCTTCCGTCATTTCTGGTCACACACATCTCAACAAAGGTCGGGTGTAGGATCGTCTATAGAGAATGTTATCTAGAATAATATAGCGACATGATCGCTTCTGGATGGTTCTAGCCT
The DNA here is from genome assembly GCA_013146195.2 of Codonopsis lanceolata. Classification (NCBI taxonomy): domain Eukaryota; kingdom Viridiplantae; phylum Streptophyta; class Magnoliopsida; order Asterales; family Campanulaceae; genus Codonopsis; species Codonopsis lanceolata. The sequence goes on from JABEVN020002643.1 coordinate 18,696, forward strand.
CATTCCTATCCTCGGGCAATGTCCCCTGCTCGATGTAGGCCTTGATATCATCTATCCAACATTTTGCAGCCGGCTCAATATCCATGATCACCTCCTTTTCTACATCAGAGACCTCCAAATGCTCGATCATGACTCCCGGATGCAAAGACTGAATTTCATCTTCAGCCATCTTGGACAAATAATCAGCTCGCATGTTATCCTCCCGTGCAATTCGCACTAATTCCCAGTAATCAAAGTCTTTCAAAATCTCCTTCACCATCGCACAGTAACGAACTAAAACCGGATGGTGAACCGCATAGTCGCCTCTGACTTGATTTACCACCAGCTGGGAATCACAGTACACAATCACTTCACGCACTCCTATATCCTATGCGAGCTCAAGACCAGCAATCAATGCTTCATACTCGGCCTGGTTGTTAGAAGCTGGAAACTTAAAGCTGATGTGATCCTGTCAAGCCTAAGTCCATTTCAAAGTCAAATGTTGATCAAGCATGAAGAGCTCGAGTTTGATCAAGAAACCAAGTGCCCAAGAAATCAAATTAACTCTTCAAGAGGCGTGGAATACGATTGGAAGATTCAAGAATTCTACACCAACTTGATTCGTGGGTTCATTGGCGATTCGGGCTACTATAATGGTTACTCTACAAACACGAAGAGGCTGAGCTTGAAGAAACCAAGGAAATCCATTGGTCTGCAGAGGCTTGCGGACGCAAAGATGCGAAAGAGGCTTGCGACCCTTGAGGCTGTTATTTCTGAGACGGACTTTTCTGCGGAAGCTTGCGATCGCAAGGTCTTAGGGGCTTCGGCCGCAAGGTGCCGATTGTCTTGAATCGGCTTCTCAGCGGTTCATTACGAAAAAGGAAGCCTTTAAAGAGGTCCCCATGTTGAGATATGAATTGGGGAGCTTTTAATAAGCGTTGGAAGACTTTTGGGGCCAAAATGCAATATTGGAAAATAGGTCCTTGTAGAAAAACGGGATTTGTTAGAGTTTCCTTATTTTATAGGATTTATGTTAGGTAGTTTCCTAAGTAGATTTTATTTAGTTTCCTAAGTTGATTCTAAGTAGTTTCCCAATATGATTCTACTTAGACTATTTCCTTTTACTTGTAGGTTTAGGATTCACAACCCATATAAATAAGGGATGTGGCTTATTATTTTACACACAACTTTACGATTAATGATAATTATAGTTTTGAGTGTTTTCTTGAAACCTCCTTGTTCTTCATGAACTTGTGAATGCTTCGGTGTGATTCCGTTGTATTCGAATCTAACTTATCAATAGGAATTCCATCCTATTGTGGCGTTATTCACAATACTTAGGTTCTTCAATTGCTACGATTGCGGGTTGCGGTTGTACATGCCAAGGTTCTTTTAGTGCTAATTGTTGGGTCGAGTGTCACCCATGAAAACATCCTTCGATCCACAGCTTCATGGCGTGTGTAAATCGTTCTTCAACGAGCCTTCCAGAAGATCGTATCAAAAGCGCAATGCTTTCTCGAATTCTACATCTTGCTCGGGTGGGACTAGTACCAGCCCAGCACCACTTCCAAATCTGCTAGCCGAACCATCAACATGAAGCTCCTAACAATACTCTGGTCGTGGTTTTGGGCTTGGAATACTCGATGATGTCGTTTTGGATGGTACTTCTTTCTCACGAGAATCCTTAAAGCTTGTCTCGACCCACAAGTCCGCTAAGGTCGTGCCTTAATTGCTCGCGAGGTTGATAATCAATATCAAACTCGGTTAACTCAATCGACCAAGTGAGTGGCGACGAAGTGTCGGCTTGTGCAAAATCTTTCTCAAAGGCATATCGGTGTACACAACAATCAGATAATGCGAGAAAAATAAGCTCGAAGTTTCGAGCGGCAACAACAAGCAATACCGCTAACTTTTCTGCATTAAAATATCTTCCTTCTACATCGATTAGAGCTTTCGAGACATAGTAAGCAGGTTTACGGATATCAATCAGCTTAGCGCTTTGCTTTCGGTAGGCTGCTAAATACTAACGACTTCTCCCCCAAAAGCGAGATGCTTACAAGAGGGAAGGCTCCTAAGTATTTCACCGGAGTTGTTCGAAGCCTTCGACACTTTCCGGGCGTCCATTCAAACCCCTTGTTACC
>JABEVN020002644.1:0-20823 GCA_013146195.2 Codonopsis lanceolata
CAGCAGCTACAAAGCAGGCGATGCGGACCGTTCACCCGCTTGCCCATATATAAAGAGTCTACCATGATGGAAACCATCGCAGATCCCAAGAACGGCCGAGCATCAAAGTAACAGCATAATGGCCTCCGCACCCCCCCCCAAGGAAGGAAGTAATCGCATCAGACTCGAGCTAACGACCGCTTCCAGACTTTTCCTATCCTTGCACCACCGCCCTCAACCTGATCAACCCCTATTATTATCGACGACCGACAAGTATGTAAGATAAACTTGCTCGAATGAGACCTCGCGAAATGTGAAAAATGATAAGGCCCGCACACGCAAAAAAATAATAAAAAAAAAATATATATATATATATATATATATATATATATATATATATATATATACACACACACATGTTATTAAAAAAAGAGAAAAGAGAGCAAAAAGAAAAATATATGTTGGAAAATATATGTAATAAAAAAAAAAGAGGTATACATAAAAAAAAAAAAAAAAAAGAGAGAGAAAAACAGGAAAAAGGCATGTACCTCCCACGCCGAGGCAAACCCATTCAGTGAGCCTACAGTTGGCTTTGGCCTTCTATCCATAGAAGCATACAACCCGCCCAAGCCTCGCTCTATCCTCATCATATAAAGGGATCCGATCAAAATCGCTGCAAGCTAGGACCGAAACCCTCGTGGAGGTAGAGGAGTTGCAAAGAGCAATGTGCCAAGAAAGGAAAATAGAAACGCTCTTGCCACTCGCCGAGTCACGACAAGAACATCATCACCCAAGCACTCCGCCTCGCGAGAGACAAGCTGCCCGCCGGCCGATGAGAATCTCATCCGTCGATTTAAATTCCGGCTCAAAACCAAGGAGGTCCACTACCTCCTCCCTACGCCGACGGAGAGTGAAATCAGGAGCCAGGGTCTCCCCTATGCTGGTAAGAATGCCCGTGATCGCGGCAAATCTCTGGTCATGGTCGCCTCCCCGGTCACCGAAGTGAAAGGTATGGGTGGTGTCCCACCGAAGTCCTCGAGCACATCGAAGATGGGCAAGTAGGCACAGTGAAATGGGTAAAGAATGCATAAAGACACCAAGACCAGGAGCCCTCCACCAATAAGGCAATAGCCTCTCGGGTAACATGGCGTAGATCTCAGCGACGTTAGCACATGTTGCCCGCACCCTCATGAATTTCCTGCGAATCTAAAAAAAAAAAGGGAAAAAGAAGAAAATGGTAAGTCCCTTATCCTTATTTTTCTTCTCAGTACAGTCTTTTAATAAATAAGTATGAATAGATAATAAACATGTTGCATGCATTGTACTTCATAAATTTTAAAATTGCAGCATGGTAAAAAAAAACACATTTTGTTCATATAACATACAATAAATATAAAAGAGAAATAATAATACATATATATAATATTTTTAATGTAAGTAAACACATACCATTTTTTATACATGTACATAAATCCACATGTAAATAAACATTCAGTCTCGTTAAATGTCATTCTTTTATGCAAAATTTAAAAAAAAAAAGAGAGAGAGAGAGAATCTATATGTTGTACATACGCACCATATTCTTTTACATTCTTTCAAAGAAGAAAAAAAAAGAAAAAGATATATATATGAAATATGAAAATAAAAAATAATAATAAAAAAAATAAACAAACAAAAATAATTTTTTTTATATAACTTGTTTTGCATTTAAATAATTATTTTTGCATTCCGAGCATCATAAAAGTGTATGCTAGACTGCATTTTACCATGAACATAATAAAATATGAAAATATTCATGCATCATCCTATAACTGTTCTGCATTGCATCTGCATCAAATAGAGTAATTCATGCATCCATCATATGCATTTCACTGTCCAATAAGCTGTCAAAGGGGTACGCTAAAAAGAAGATAAAGTGCCACCAAATCACCAATCATCAAAATAAATATTTTTATGACATTTACCATGTACCTGCAGCATTTGCATGCTTGAAAAATGAATCTAAGGGAATGAAATATATCTGTTTTTTCCCATTTAAATTGTATTCTGTTTTGTATTCTGTTTAGTGTAAAACATGCATCATATAGCCTCATTTGCATTTATAATATAAATCATGCATAGTAGGGTCAAATAGTTATGCATCGCAAAAATAAATCATATAAATTTCATGCATCACTACTTAATTACATCATTTAGGCATAAATAGGACATGCATATGCATTACTAATAAAGTCAGGAGTGCTCCAAAAGTCTCAAACAGTACAGAAATTTAGCAGATCTGAAAAAAAGCCAGGAAAATCTCGAAAAAGAAAGAAACTTACAATGGTGGGAGGAGGATTGGACACGTGAGTGTCCCGATCTCGCAAGATATTGCCCCAGTCATCGTTAGAATAGCGGTATCTGAGTTTATTCCGGATCAAGCGATGAAACTCTCTCCTCCTCTCATTAGATTCTGGGTGCATGGGAGCCTTCCCCTTCTTGGATCGAGAAGAAGATGTCATCTGCTAAACAAAACACTGAAATTGGCGAAAGAAAACTGAGAAAATGAGCAAAATTGAGAAAATAAAAAAAGGAAACAGAAGGCAGCAACAATGGCGAACCGAAGGAAGAAAGAAAAGGAGGGAGCAATAGCTCCTCTCCCTCACTCCCGTCCATGATAAAGGGTGGAAAAGGGAAATTTTCCTTTTCCCCCTCTAAAGTTTAAAGCTGCAACACTTTAGTCCTCAAGTTTCAAATTTTCCAAAATGGTCCCTGAGCATAACGAAGGGTTAACGAAGTTAATTTTGTTAACCAAAAATTAATGGTCATCCATCCGAGAACAAAAGAAAATTATCCCCAGCAAGTCAGCCACAAAATCAAAAAAAAAAAAAAGCGTTTTCAGTGGTAAGAAGAAAAGAAGAAAAAAAAGGCAAAAAAAAAAGAAGAAAAAAAAGAAAAATAATAAAGTCATCGAGCAGAAATGTCAAGATCAGCCAAATCCGCGGCAGCCACCCGGGCGCAAAAAGGTAAGTCAGGTACAGTATTCTTACCCTGACCTTGGAATAATTTCCTTTTAAAAGGAAAGTTTTTTAAAAAAAAAAGAAAAAGAAAAGTTTTGCTTTGTTTTTCAAATAAAAGGAAAACTCTTTTTCCAAAATGAGTTTTTGATTTAAAAAAAAAACAAAAAAGATGAATATTGCAAAAAAAAAAAACACAAAAAAAGATGAATATTTCAAAAACACAAAAAAAAAAGAGGAATATTTCAAAAACACAAAAAAAGATAAATATCTCAAAAACAAAAAAAAAGGAATATTGAAGAAAAAAAACCCAGAGAGAGCGAGAAGAAAGGAAAGGAAAAAGAATGATATTTTTACCAATTTTCGAAAATACTTGAAGAAAGTTTTCTTTGACGTGCTCGATGATGGATTTTTATAGGTCGAGTGCAGTTTTCTGGAAATTTGAAAATTTTCTTATTATGTTTGGAAACAAGGTATTGACCAGCCAGACACAATTTTGAAAATTCTTCTTAACATGTTTCAATGACAAGGTATTGACCGGTTGAAATGCTGTTCCCGAAAAACATTCAAATCTTCATACCGTATTTGACGGCCGTTCTCGACTGTTAAATACGGCTTTTTCGAAAAACACAAAAATCGTTTTCCTGTTGTGTTCTTGATCAGGTATTGACCCGAAGAACATAACATCCTCATTATGTTATAGTTTAGGTTTTTGGCCTGAACTACATTTGGTCTGATTTCCTTTAATAAGGAATACGTAGGCAGCCTACATTAGTAGGTCCGACCATCAGAGCACTTTAAATTCATATCTGCTTAAAAACTACGATAACCTTTTATAACTAACTAAATATGTCTAGGTTATGGAGTTTGGATAGCATGATAAACTGTGCATTAAAACTGCTACCAATTGCATTTCTCTCCCGTTTTAAAATGAAACGAAATTGGAGAGTCTATTATTTATCAACGATGTTCGTCTACTCAGTAAGCCTTGGGTTACCCGTAGACTCCATCGTTGAGGGGCTCTATAGACACCCCAATTTCGTACCCCTGATATGTGACTCTGACATGTGATATCAAGAACTGTTAAAACTTAACAAATGTCAAGTTGCAGGAGTTAAAAATGCGAAAGGCAAAGTAGGATGCACAAAAACAGTAAATTGCGAGGGGTGAAAGTGTCAAAATCAAACTGGAATAGAGGGCTTGGCGCGGCCTAAAGGGGCTGTGGGCGCCGCGCCAAAGAGACCATATTGCCGGGCCAGCTATGCTACTGTAGCCTCTCGACTTAACGTATTGTGCACTCGACGAAGCTCGTTGTACAATCCATCGATGCGGCTGAAAGAAATGAAGGAATTCCCGATGACTTCTCACTCTCCACCTATAAATAAGAGGCCCCGGGTCCCTTCTCATTTGTTCAGAAAATCGGTAGAGAAAAACCGAGAAGAAACTCTGTCGCACTGCGACGCCGAGAGATTAGCGAGAGGTGTGAGATAGGTGAGTGAAGCCCACAAAAGTCTACAAACCCTGTCCAAACTCCGCCAAAATAAATATCCACCGGTTATAAGTGATCCCTAGCCTAGTTGTTAGGTATCCACCTCACTTCCCCGGCCCAAAAAAATCCCAAAGTAAGCCGTTACTCTGCCCGAGTAATGAGCTGAAAAACTCAAAAACTAAGCTGTTATTCTGCCCAACCAAAAAGGCCAAAACCTACCAAAATAAGCTGTCACTCTGCCCGAGTAGACAAGCCAAAAGTCACCGAAATAAGCAGTCACTCTGCTCAAATCAAAACAACAACCACACAACAAACAACAACAAAAAAGACTCCTTCTCTCTGAAGGACAAAGCGAGCACACTACCGCTCTAAAAGGTAAAACCTTTAAGGGCGTTATTTTATTTATTTATTTACTTTTCCGTTCATTTATTATTTAAAGCTGTTATTTAAATCTAGCACAATCTAGTCAATATAAGCTGTTGTGCTGCCCTGATTAGTATAGGAAATATTATGTAAAAGAGTCGTTATAATGGTCAAATATTCTTAAATACATTTGTAATAATTGTAAGGAAATGGCTGCAAATCCTTAAATAATGTAGCCACGGATGTATCTGTTTTGATTTCATGTCTTTTAATACTTTATTTATTTGCTAAATAAATATAACAATAAGCATATTTAAGCCAAAAACCACTTTTGAGACCGAAAGGGCGAGTTGGGTGCCTAGCACCTTCCCAACTCGTAACTTAGCCTCCGAACCCGTTTCTTTTCTCTGGTTTATTATTATTATTATTTTGGTTTTGCTTTATTTTGCCTTAAAATAAAGATGGCGACTCTAAAAACTTTTTGGATCCAGTGGGGCCTCGCAACACTCATTCTTTGCACTTTTCCGTCTTCCCCTAAAAAATGGAAAATGAGAATGGAAGGGTGATGTATTCCCATATCCTGGTATCCCCTAAAAAAAGGATAACTTGATGCGGGAAACTCAAAGCTCCCATAGTGATCTGAAACGAGCCATAAGGCTATTTTTATAATTAAATCCACTAAAAGCAACCGAGGCGCATTCCAACGCGCTAATATAGACAGCACTCCTCTCGCACTTTTGATTTCGTCTTCCCCTAAACAAGGGAGGGTGGAACGAGAGCAGTGGATGTCCAAGATCCGCACGCACACCCCTAACCAGGCGCGCTGGGGTCGCACCAGAACCTCACAACCGTCATCAACAGATCCTTTGCCTCCTCAACCCCAATGGCATCCTCCTCATCCAAATAAGTTTTTGACCGAATTGTGAAACACTTTGCCATCGATCTCGACGGCATGAAGCGCGAGATCATCAGCCTTACCGGCCAGACCCTCCTTAAAGCCCTAACCACTCGGCACATCCATCTTCCAACTTTAACATCATTTTCACCTCTCTCCAACCCACTTGACCTCGACAATGACGATCATCAGTTTATAGAAACTATTTTCTCAATTCACCCGTAACCCTTCTCTATCCTTCTACTCCCACACCGTCATCACCAGATCTTCCGCCTCCTCAACTCCAACGACATCCTCCTCATCCAAAAGAGATTCCAACCGAATCATGAAACTCTTCGCCATAGATCTCGACGACAGGAAGCACGAGATCATTGGCCTTACTGGACGGACCCTCCTTAAAGCCCTAATCAACCACCACCTAATCGATCTGACACATTGTGCAATGTTGGTGGACGGGATGGAGAGAAATATCAGGCTTTCAAAGGTTGAAGATGATTCCTTTTTTAATTGGCACATTAACCCCCTATATTTTGGATATTTTGAAAAATTAGCCCATATTAAACTTTTAAGGGTATTTTTGAAATTTGAAATAATATTCGACGAAAAATGTAACGGTAATGGTGGGAGGGGGAAATTGATCTAAAAAATGAATTAAGGGATCACATGAATATGTTTTAGAGCCCGATGACCAAACTAATATTTTTGCTAATGGAATACAACCCAAAAACCTCCTTCCTGGATTTTGATCCGTCCATGATGTTCGTATGACAGCCGTCCTTCCACAATGATAGCGAACTGTGTTCATCGTGAAATAAAAAATATAATTAATGAAATGGATTGTTAGAGAATGAGATGAATTTTTTTAAGGATGAAATGAGTATATATATAGCCAAAATCTGGTTTTTTGTCAAGGTTTATGTTGTAAAAAAATATATATTATACAAGGTTTACTTTGCAATAAAAAAGGCGGGAGCTAACAAGTAATTCGACCAAGGTTCATCTTGCAAAAAGATCGATAATGGATAGCTTTGGTTTATCCATTAACACCCAATTGTCAAGGAAGACGGACCATTAAACCAGAACCACCGTGTCAATAAATTGCAGAAAGATTATGTGCTTGAACTTTGAACTTGTGGAGCTGTTGATTAAATTGAGTTATAGATTTTGTGGTCAGGGAAGTGGGAACTTGTGAAACTGTTGACTTTGATCCAAAGTGTAGTTTTCATATAAGGTGTAATCAGTTGTAATAAGAGCCCAGTAAACAAAACAAAAACTTGGCAAGTTTCTCATATGGGTATTTTCTTAATTTTTTGAAGATTGATTTTTTTTTTTTGATCCGCAAGATGTCTGAGACCTACTCTCGAAAGAAAAGAATGATTCCATCTCTCTCAAGAGGATTGATGAGTTTTCTGTAGAATGGTTGCTTATAAATTACAAAAAGCCATAATATAAGTCACATGAGTTCTGGTACTCTATAGAATGTCTCAGGACTCAGCTTGTTTCATATCAAAAGGTTATTTTGGAATAATGATACATAATCCATACGAATACATGTGAGATCCTATAAGTCACTGATGTTGTGAACAGTTATGTAATTTGTCGGTATTAAATAACCTAGTTACAACAATAAGTGACTGAAAATTAACTTAAATTTCACATTTACTTTAGGGTTAAAAGCATTGGCAATGCCCAACAATTAGAGCATAATTGCAGATTGCCACCATCTCTATCCCATTCTATTTTGATGGTTGCCAAAATCCACCATCACCATCTCCATTAATTGTTGCAAGTACTTTTATGATGTTTTCCTTCCCTCCACTTTCCTTTTGCATTGTACCACCAGGACACCACAATCTGTAAGTTGCAAACTGAAGCTTTATCTTGTCATTATGTACAGGCTGGATTCCAGGGATGCCTTTAAGTGTGGGATGACTTGCAATAACTCAAAATATTCTTGAAAATTTCCATTGTCTCCCTCTGTTTATAAACTTATTCTATATTCCTGCTTATGAACTTAACTGAAAGAGATCCTTTGTCTCACAGTTCATAATTCTTAAACTTGCCTAATAAACTTAGCCGAAACAAGTGTCAAGTACATAATTCTTAAACTTGCGTAATAAATTTCATCATATAAACCAAACACCAAGAACTGGCTTCTTTTCATGCCAGAAGTGATTAGCATCAGTAGATATTTTTGCCATAAGGTGTTTTACATGAAGAAGAAACATTTTTCTCCTTTTGTCTATTCTTATGAACATAATTTCCCAAAACACTAAAGCACCAAAAAGAAATAGGTTCAGCAATATGATAGAGTATTGGGGAATGGGGATCTGAGACCTATGATGCACGGATACGCTATGAAGGTAGCGTCTCGCGTATCGGATACGCGACGGATACGGGGGATACGCCCCTAGATACGTTTAGGGGGCGAACTGTCACTTTTCCAAACTCTGGATACCGGACCTGGATACGTGACCCAGATACGCAACCCGAATCCGGATACGCCCCTCAAAACTCCGTCATTTTGACTTGATGAAGAGGGAGATAGATCAGATTTTCACAAACCCGACATACCTTCGATGCTTCTTCCTCGCTCTCGCCGTCGCCTCTGGCCCTCGATCCCTAGCCGCCGCCATCGCTTCTAGCCCTCGAGCCCTAGCCACCGCCGTCGACCCTCGAGCCCTAGCTGCCGCCCCTGCTTTGCATTCGAGCCTTCTTCTTCAGTCGAGCCTTCTTCGGTCGAAGCCTTTTCAGTTTTCAGTCGAAGCCTTCTTCTTCATTTTGGCTTCTTCGTTTTAGCGTCTTCATTTTGTCGGCAATTGGCAAATATTAAACGAGAAGGCTGTATGCTGTATCTATAGAAATATACTATAATATATGTATATTATTATTAGTATTATTATAGTATATGTATATTATATATGTTGGATATTAATATTACTATAATAATATATCTATATTTATATTTTAGTCCTTATAGTTTAAATATTTACATTTTAGTCCTTATAGTTTGAATATTTACACTTTACCCCCACGTATCCGTATCCGGGATTTTTCAAAAATCTCGTATCCCCGTATCTCGTATCTGCGAATCCGTATCCGCATATCCGTATCCGTGCAACCTAGTCTGAGACCAACATGCAACTTAATGGTCAACTCAACAGGCAGGTGGAACTCTAGTAGCCTAGGAAGCATGTGACAAATTAGTTTGGCCTTCCAGCAGCCATGGTGGCAACTGACAGTGGAGTGGCTTAAGAGAGTACAATGTGTCCTCTCAGATATGATTTGCATCCAAGGAGTGCATGTATCATCAACTTTCCTTTCTTTACACATTTTTTCTCTAAAAATATTTATCAGCACCCGAACACTAGGAGATTTTTAGCACCTAACAAGGAAATTAATTAAAGAAGTAATTAATGGACTGTAAGAGATGCTGATGCATATCTTACACTCCAAATCATTTTCCATCTAATATTTCTATAATTAAAGAAGGTTAAAGTTTGATTTGAACTTGGTAGGGACTATTATGTATTTATGTGGAGTGTGCTTCTTGTGATTTCTTTACTTCTTGTACTACTAATTAGAACAACGATGCATGTGCATTAGTATTGTAGAATTGCTAGAACAATATCAAAAATCCCACCATACATTAACTGCATCGCTATAATTAAACCATATCACTAACCTTAAACCTAAACTAACACTAACCTTAATTAAACCTAAACCATAAACTTAAACCTAAACCATAAACTTAAACCTAAACACTAAACAGTAACTTAACCTTAATCCCTAAACCTAAACCTAAACCTAAACTTAAACCATAACACTAACCTTAAACCTAAACCTAAACCACAACTCTAAACCTAAACACTAAACACTAACTTAACCTTAATCCCTAAACCTAAACCATAAACCATAAACCTAAATCATAACACTAAACCTAAACCATAACCAGAACTCTCAGCCTAAACACTAAACACTAACTTAACCTTAATCCCTAAACCATAACACTAACCTTAAACCTAAACCACAACACCAGAACACTAACCTTAAACCTAAACCACAAACTCTAAACCTAAACACTAAACACTAACTTAACCTTAATCCCTAAACCATAAACCTAAACCATGGTGACAGAAATCAATTCTCCAGATTGATAGATTTCATTTCTACCGATTGGGATGATGGTGGAAGGGGTCTGACAAGATTGCCCGCCTGCGACTATGTCATACGCCTATTTTATTGGTGAGTGGAGGACTGAAGAAAGGTAAATCCCCATTTAGGTTTGAAAATATGTGGCTGAGTGAGCCAGATTTGTGGATTGGGTCAGTCGAGATGGTGCTCGACAGTTTGACGGAAATCGATTTCATTCTCGCGAAAAAGTTGAAGATGCTCAAAGAAGATCTCAAAGTATGGAATAAAGAGGTGTTTGGGAGGATTGATATTAAAATCAAACAAGTTATGGAGGAGGTGAGGATTTTGGATGAGAAGGCAGGTTGGAGTGGTGGCTTAAATGTGATGGAGGAGGCTCGGCGTAGTTACGAGTTACGAAGAGAGAGAGTCTCTGTTAGTAAAGGAGGAGATATCACGGAGGCAAAAATCTAGAGTGCAATGGCTTAAAGAAGGAGATAAAAACACTAAATTCTTTCACAAGACGCTAGTTTGCATAAAAGAGCAAATCGATTGAAAGGTTGTCGATTAATGGTGTTCATCCGGAAAATCGCATGAAATAAAAGAGGGTTTAGCAGGGCTTCTTCAAGATCGTACTTGGATGAGGGGCTTGGCGCCAAGGCTGGATGGTATCGAGTTCAACACCTTGACAGATGCCGATAGTAGAATCTTTGGATGCGCCGTTTTCGAAGAGGAGGTGGCAATGGCGGTGCATTGCGGGGTATGTGCAGGATAAAGCTCCGGTCCGGATGGTTTCACAATGGCTTTCTTTGCTCGGTGTTGGGAAGTGGTAAAGAATGATGTTATGGAGGTGTTTAAATTCTTTCATGTCAACAGTGTTTTGAGAAAAGTTTTAATGCGACTTTCATCACGTTGATTCCAAAAAATGGGGCCGAAAATGCAGGGGATTTTAGACCAATTAGTTTGGTTGGCGCGCTTTACAAATTGCTATCCAAGGTTCTTGCTTTGAGAATGAGACAGTGGTGGGTAAGCTAATTTCGAATCTCAACACGCTGGGGGGCAAGCAGATTATTGACGCGCTTTTATTGCTAATGAAGTAGTGGATGCAAGATTGAAAAGTGGACATCCGGCTTTTGTGCAAATTAGATATAGAGAAGGCATATGATAATGTCAATCGGACTTCTTCTTTGTCATCTCTTAGAGAAGATGAGATTCAGCCTTCGAATGGATAGAAGGGATTCGGTTCGCATTTCTTCGATTCGTTATTCGTGTTGGTGAATGGGGAACCCGCATGATTTTTTCCGAAGTTCTAAAGGTCCGAGACAGGGGGATCCTCTCTCCCTTTCTGCTCATCCTAGTTATGGAGGCATTGAGCAAAATGTTGGATAAAGGCGTGGCGGTGGATACATGAGTGGGTTCAAAATTGGCACTTCAGGGAATCGAAATTATGGTCTCCCATTTGCTCTTTGCGGATGATACTCTTATTTTTTGCGATGCGGACTTTGAACAGTTGGGTTATCTCCGTTTAGTGCTCTCGTTCTTTCAAATGGTTTCGGCTGAAAGTTAATATTAAGAAAAGTGTTATTATCCCGTAGGTGATGTGGCGGATGTGGAAGAGTTTGCTTTGGCCTTCGGTGTGAGTCTGAAGCTGCCTAACTACTTGGGCCGCCGATAGGTGCTAATTATAAAAAATAAGACCATGTGGAATACGGTGATTGAGAAGATGGATAAGCGATTGGCGGGATGGAAGAAACAAATGCCGCCCAAAGTCGGTAGGTTAACTTTGGTGAAGAATGCCTTATCATGTATTCCCACATACTTTTTATCGCTTTTGTAATGCCCGCCGCGATCCGAGAGAAGATAGAGAAGATTGAAAGAGATTTCCTTTGGGAAGGTCAAGGAGAAGAGCGTAAATATCATTTGGTGAAGTGGAATACTGTGCTCAAGGATTAAGGATGGCGGTCTTGGATGAAGAAATTAAGTTTGTTTAATTCAGCCCTTGGGAAATGGTTGTGGCGATATATGGGGGAGCATAATGCTTTGTGGAGAAGAGTGGTGGTTGGTAAGTATGGGGAAGGGGAGTACGAGTGGTTTCCTAACGCCATAGACAAATCCTCATGGTACTTGGAGTATGGAAAGGGATTTGTAAGGGAAGGGCGACCTTCGAGAGGAATATTTCGTTTGCTTTAGGAAATGGCTCGAAAATCAGATTTTGGAAAGATGTCGGTGTGGTAAGGAGGAGCTTCGTATTGTTTTTCCGGATCTGTTCAATTTGGTGGTTGATCGAGACATTCGGTTAGTGATGTGCTTCGGTTGAAAATGGTTCGTGGTTTGGAATCCTATTTTTCGCAGAATCTTCGAGATTGGGAAATGGATGCGTGTGTTCAATTCTTGGAGCGGTTGTATTCTATCCAAATAGACACTAGCAGGGAGGATAAGGTGATGTGGGCAATCTCGAAAAACAAAGAGTTTCTTGTTAAGTCGATATATGCTCGCTTATCGGGAAATAGGGTTCCTCTTTTCCCTTGGAAGTGTATTTGGAAATCTCGTGCTCCCCGCCGAGTGATGTTCTTTGCATGGGAGGCTTGTAGAGAGGCCATTTTAACCGGGGATAATCTTAGGCGGAGAGGAAAGATCTATGTGAATCGGTGCTACATGTGCAGGAAGGGCAGCGAAAGCACGAATCACCTTTTGCTCCATTGTCAAGTTGTCTCGTAAGCGTGGAATATGATCCTAAGGTCGTTCAAAATTCAATGGGTAATGCCTAGATCAAGTAAAAAACTTCCTATTGTGTTGGCTGGCTCTAATGGCGGGAGGAGGAACCCCTTTGGAGAGTAGTTCCGCCGCAACTGGTGGATTATATGGGGAGAGAGAAATAGTAGAGCATTCGACAATGTGGAGCGGACTTTGGACCATCTAAAGGATCGGTTAATGCATACTTTACACCGGTGGTGGAATCGGGGGTTTGAGGTTGAAAATATTCATCAATCCTTGGGGATTTAGTGGATAGGTTCAGTTCGTCTTAAATTAGTGTTGTATACTCCTAGTGTACATGGTTGCGCCTTAGTTTAGGCGCTTTGATTTTAATGAATTTTTTACTTATCAAAAAAAAAAAAAAATGGTTGTTTTAGAGAGAGGGTGTCTGGGCGTGGCCTTGTGGGAAATGGCTGGAAAAATGAAAGGGAGGAGAGAGAGGGTGACCACTGATATGGCAGGAAAAAGAATAAGAATGGTAGGTAATAGGGTTTGACTTTTCACTCTATTTCAAATACAATACACTAATTAGATTTGTATTATAATTAAATTACAAATGAATATATTATATATATATATATACTACTAATATTAAATATCTAAAAATTGGTGGACCAACCCGCCCCGCCCCCATCCTGCTTAACCCGCCACCCGCGCGGGTCTAACCCAAAAAGCCCGCCTTTTGGCGGGGTAGTATTTTTAAAACCCAACCCGTCTTTTTAATATGGCGGGGCGGACCAACCCAACGGGTTTGACCCATTTTGATGGCTCTAATCCCAACTATACATGTTCAAACAATAAGTAACGCAAGCTAATACAAATGTAACTGAATAAATTAAAAGTAAAAGTACATACTATTCGTTCAATCTCCTCCATGGATTAAGGTTATGTTAGTGTTTAGTGTTTAGGTTTAGAGTTGTGGTTTAGGTTTAAGGTTAGTGTTATGGTTTAGGTTTAGGTTTAGGTTTATGGCTTAGGTTTAGGTTTATGGTTTAGGTTTAAGATTAATGTTATGGTTATGGTTTAGGTTTAGGTTTATGGTTTATGGTTTAGGTATTAAGGTTTTAAGGTTAAGTTAGTGTTTAGTGTTTAGGTTTTGAGTTATGGTTTAGGTTTAGTGTTATGGTTTAGGCTTAGGTTTAGGTTTAGGTTTAGGTTTATGGTTTATGGTTTAGGTTTAGGGATTAAGGTTAAGTTAGTGTTTAGTGTTTAGGTTTAGAGTTTGTGGTTTAGGTTTAAGGTTAGTGTTCTGGTGTTGTGGTTTAGGTTTAAGGTTAGTGTTATGGTTTAGGTTTAGGTTTATGGTTTAGGGATTAAGGTTAAGTTAGTGTTTAGTGTTTAGGCTGAGAGTTCTGGTTATGGTTTAGGTTTAGTGTTATGATTTAGGTTTAGGTTTAGGTTTATGGTTTATGGTTTAGGTTTAGGGATTAAGGTTAAGTTAGTGTTTAGTGTTTAGGTTTAGAGTTGTGGTTTAGGTTTAGGTTTAAGGTTAGTGTTATGGTTTAAGTTTAGGTTTAGGTTTAGGTTTAGGGATTAAGGTTAAGTTACTGTTTAGTGTTTAGGTTTAAGTTTATGGTTTAGGTTTAAGTTTATGGTTTAGGTTTAATTAAGGTTAGTGTTAGTTTAGGTTTAAGGTTAGTGATATGGTTTAATTATAGCAGACAGATTAATGTATGGTGGGATTTTTGATATTGTTCTAGCAATTCTACAATACTAATGCACATGCATCGTTGTTCTAATTAGTAGTACAAGAAGTAAAGAAATCACAAGAAGCACACTCCACATAAATACATAATAGTCCCTACCAAGTTCAAATCAAACTTTAACCTTCTATAATTATAGAAATATTAGATGGAAAATGATTTGGAGTGTAAGATATGCATCAAGATCTCTACAAATCCATTAATTACTTCTTTAATTAATTTCCTTGTTAGGTGCTAAAAATCTCCTAGTGTTCGGTGTCGATAAATATTTTTAGAGAAAAATGTGTAAAGAAAGGAAAGTTGATGATACATGCACTCCTTGATGCAAATCATATCCGAGAGGACACATTGTACTCTCTTAAGCCACTCCATCGTCGCTTGCCACCATGGTCGCCTGGAAGGCCAAACTAATTTGTCACATGCTTCCTAGGCTACTAGAGTTCCACCTGCCTGTTGAGTTGACGATTAAGTTGCATGTTGGTCTCAGACTAGGTTGCACGGATACGGATATGCCATCAACCCCTACTAAACCCGCCCAAGTCCCCCCACATCCGACTTACCCGTGAACTTGGTTCCCGCACTTCGACTCGCCCCTGCGAACCCATCCTGTTGACTACCTCGGCCCTTCGATGACTCCTTTTCCTTCACACCGAATCCCATCCCAAAATCGTCTCCTCCGGAATCATCTGACTCGGTCACACAAGTTAAGCCTGCTGCTCAATGTTGACTTTTCTCGTTGTCTTAAAAGGTTCTGACGACATTGACTCCTCCGACCTCCAACTCGCACTTTCTTGGTTTTGGACCTGACTCCGCCTGACTGCCTCTCGAATCCAATGAAGACTTAGCCCTTCCATCCCCCAATATATCCACTACTAAAGCCGGGCCACTAACCTTATCGTGATTCTCGCCCACCGCTCCAAAAAATAAGCCTCATTAAACTCTCCAACCTTACTAGACCAATGACTTGGCCCATTCGCGGCCCAAACGATGGCCCATCAAGAACCCCTACACTCCAACTTTTTGTTGTTGACTTCGCTTCCACAAAACGACTTCCTTTAACTTATTCAATTTAAAATTTGAATTTGAACTCGTTGCCCTTTCCCCGAGACACTACCCTCCTTACGGAAGACAAGCCCTTCGAAACCGATCTCTCCCTCACCTTCCACCGAGGCACGTGAACACCACCTTCCTTCCCGCCTGCTCTTATTAGCTCTACATTCGGTTCCTCGTAAAACCGTAAGAAATATTACTCGAAGATTTAGAGAAGCTTGAAATCTCCGCCACAATGCAGACGCCATACGTGTCCCCACCCCCTAATACTTAAAGCGCCCTGTAATTTCTTGTGGAATCGCACTAGTATTCGGCCCAACGCATATCCCTTCTATAAGTCCGTATTGTCATCGACGCAGTATGAACCCACCACAAGCTTCACCAATGTTTCAAAAACTTCAGATCCCCATACCTGTAATGGCAAACCTAAAGCCCTTACCCACACCTCTTCGGTTTCCGATTTTCGTGATACCACTCGACCACGAGTTCCAAAAACTCCAAATACATGGGCTTCGATCAACGACCCATTTTTTCTTCTTCAAAATCCTGCTTGCTTCCTCCTTCGACGGGAATTCGAAAAGGAGATAATTGTCCAAAGATTTCCACTACTTTGACTCCTCCCCGGCCTTCCATCTCAAATCAACCCACCGTTGGATCTCACCCCTCACGTAACTTTGACTACCCAAACCTCCCACTTTTCCTACTGCACATCTGCTCATATAAACCAACGCATTCTTGCAAGTGTTCTCTCCACCCCGAAGTTCTACCCCCTCTCGCACCAACATCTATACTTCTCGACACCGAGATTAAGTCCCGCCACCCCGAAATATCCGCTGCTTCTTTATAAGTCTTAGGCCCTCCTTGCTTTGGGGTCACTTGAGTGCTTAAAGCGCCCGGTTTCTACCCCACCCACTCCCATCCCGCCTCCTCTACATGTTCCGAATACAAATCATTCCCGACTTCCTTGTTCCTCCGACTATAACTCTAAAGAAACGCCTCACGCATTCGACTCCTTAGCCACGATGAATTCTCTCTCTTTCTTGCCACTTCTTCCACCACAAGTTTTTGGATGAGGAGAACCTGCTAAGCCATTCACACATCCTGTCAAACTCAAACCAGGAAAGCAACAACACATGAGATCTACCTCTACTCCTCTCAACCAACTTGAAATCCATTCCCTCCTTTCCCTGAGACCTGAATACATCGAACGATTTCCAACCACATTGGAAGAACGTTTCACCATTAACAGCCATATTCACAAGACTCTATTTATCAAATCCTTAACACGTCAGTAACATGATTGATGAATCTCTCTATTTCTCCCTGTCTCTACTCTATTTCTCCCTGTCTCTACTCTCTACCTCACCGCCTCTCTCTACCTCACTGCCTCTCTCGCTCTCTCATACAGTCACACACACCAACACACACAACCACAGCTTCAGCTTCCTTTTCCCTCATTTCTTTGTTTTAAGAAAAATTAGAAATCAGTCTTTCATCGTCATCGAATGTCGATCTCTCTGTCTGACTCTCTCAATTCGCCATCGTCGATCTCTTTCTTTTGGAGTCAATCGGTCTTTCTCTCTCTCTAGTCTCTACATCCTCCGACCTGCGCGCTCCAGCCAGACCACGACCGTTGATCTCTCTAACGTGGATAGCATCTTCATTTTAAGGAAGGATCTGGGTTGTTTTGAGGAAAGATTTGGGTTGTACAGTGCAAGGTTGTTAGAATACAAAGTATATATGTTTTTAGTTTTCATTACAAAGTATTAGTTATATTATTAATTATATATCATATTGAAAGGTTGTTGTTCGTGGTTTGATTCTACAAGCGGCCGAGCCTTAGTTACTAAAATCTGTGCTTAACTGCATATAGCTTGTGCTTGGTCAATCATTTCTTTTTTGTGTCAAGAATTTCTTTTTTTGGTGGGTTGGTCCGCCCCACCCCGCAACCCAAAGTGGGTTGGGTTGGGTTGGGCCAAAGAATTTCCAGTCCGCCTGTTTTGCGGGTTGGTCCGCCCCGCCCCGCCCTACTATATGACGGGGTCCGCCATTTAGCGGGTTGGTCCGCCCCGTTGGTCCGTTTTGACAGCTGTAGTTGGGATGTCATATTGATGCTTTGAAATCCATGACTTTAATTAGTATACTTGGTTGATATATCTTGTTTATGTTATTAAAATAGTTGGGGTGGGAGGTGTTAAGTGTAAATAGATATTAATTATGGGAGGTGTTAGTGTAACATTTAGTTATATTTGTATTAGCTTTGCGTAACTTATTACTTGAACATGTATGGTTGGGTAGTCTTGTTAATGCTATGAAATCCATGACTTTAATTAGTATACTTGGTTGATATATCTTGTTTATGTTGTTAAAATAGTTGGGGTGGGAGGTGTTGGTGTAAATAGATGTAAACTATTCGGGGTGTTAGTGTAACATTTAGTTACATTTGTATTAGCTTTGCGTAACTTATTGTTTGAACATGTATAGTTGGGTAGTCATGTTGATGCTATGAAATCCATGACTTTAATTAGTATACTTGGTTGATATATCTCGTTAATGTTGTTAAAATAGATGGGGTGAGAGGTGTTAGTGTAAATAGATATAAAGTATGGGAGGTGTTAGTGTAATATTTAGTTACATTTGTATTAGCTTTGCGTAACTTATTGCTTGAACATGCATATTTGGGTAGTCATGTTGATGCTATGAAATCCATGACTTTAATTAGTATACTTGGTTGATATATCTTGTTAATGTTGTTAAAATAGTTGGGGTGGGAGGTGTTAGTGTAAATAGATGTAAACTATGAGGGGTGTTAGTGTAACATTTAGTTACATTTGTATTAGCTTTACGTAACTTATTGGTTGAACATGTATAGTTGGGTAGTCATGTTGATGCTATGAAATCTATGACTTTAATTAGTATATTTGGTTGATATATCTTGTTTATATTGTTAAAATAGTTGGGGTGGAAGGTGTTAGTGTAAATAGATATAAATTATGGGGGGTGTTAGTGTAACATTTTAGTTACATTTGTATTAGCTTTGTGTAACTTATTGCTTGAACATGTATATGGGGGGTGTTAGTGTAACATTTTAGTTACATTTGTATTAGCTTTGTGTAACTTATTGCTTGAACATGTATAGTTGGGTAGTCATGTTGATGCTATGAAATGATGAAATCCATGAGTTTAATTAGTATACTTGGTTGATATATCTTGTTTATGTTGTTATAATAGTTGGAGTGGGAGGTGTTAGTATAAATAGATGTAAACTATGGGGGTATTAGTGTAACATTTAGTTACATTTATAATAGTTTTGTGTAACTTATTGCTTGAACATGTATAGTTGGGTAGTCATGTTGATGCTATGAAATCCATGATTTTAATTAATGTACTTGGTTTATATTGTATATTTTTTTAAAATTATTGGGGGTGTTAGTGTAAATTGATGTGCATTATAGGGGGTGTTAGTGTAACATTTGTTGTAGTTGATTTTGATTATGATGTTGAAAGTGTTGAATGAAGGTGGTAGTGTAAATTGATTCATATTATAGGGGGTGTTAGTGTGGATATATGTAAATTGAGGGTTGTTAGTGTAAAAAAATTGCTTTATATATCTTGTTTGTTACAGTTTTCATATGCTTTATTATTTCATTAATATAATAATAATGATTGTAGGTTAACGCATACTGTCCCCAAGTCACTCCAGCGGACGTGTTTATGAGTACACATATCACTACTACCTCCGATGATGAACGTGACTGAATTGATGAAAATGTAGAATCCACATTTGTAAGTATAAAAATGTTTAGTGACTGTCATTCAATATATGTTTTAATTATGCATTGTGTTTTAATATTTTACTTGTTTATTTTGTTATTATAGTCTGCTTATCTAGGGTGAAGGAGGCCCAAGTTGAGGCGGGTTTAGTGGAACCTAGTGAGACCGGGTAGGTTGAATGGGACCCTGTTGCGTGGCTTGTTGTTGCCGGTGATGGGTGAAAAAAGAGGGGACAAAGAGTGTATGGGTTGGGGGAATGAGGGGGAGCTTCCATCTCCGCTAGCCGAAACTGTGGCTTCACCGTTGGCAATCGCACGGGTCTTATCTTCGCTCCGCAGATGACAAATGAAGAAGTGTCAGCGCTACGTGCTCACCGGTTAGGGGATAGTTGAGTCTTGGCGAAGCAGCTACAAGACATGTATGAAAGGATGCAAGATTGTGGAGATGAACGCAAAATTGAATGCGTTATTGGAGATGCAGATGCGGTACCAACCGCATTTTAGTGTCTTGTTCCGCGTCCCCTGAGAATGTAGCTAGAATTTTGTTTTATGATGGACATGTAGGGTTGTCAAATAGGGTAAAAGCTCAACGAGGCATGCGCGCCACCTATTAGGGGCGGGTTGGCTGTATTCGATACAATGCTTTGGCAGCTTTTTCAAGATTTGCCACACAGCCGCGTGCATTTGGGGTTGGGCGGGGCAGGGGTGGCGACACACGCATATTCTGAGAAATGACTTGCATAGTTGCATTATTTTATTTATGGAATCTGGACAGTGGACACTCATAGCAGCCCAAGCCCATTTCATACTTCAGTTTGGTTAGGTTAGGTCAGTCTCTTACTCTCTTTCTCACATCGTATTCTCTTCTCTCTCTCATAGTCACTCAAATTCTCAAAGTCTCTCTTCAGTCTTCACTTCAGTTCACGGCTTCAGGCTTTCTCCAGTCCACTCCGGTGACTCCTCACTCCAGTCTTCACTCTCGGTAAGGCTGCGGGCTTGGATCTCTGTCGTCTTCATCGCCTCGCTCGTCGACTTAGCCATTTCGACTTGGTCTCTTCATTTTCCTCTCTAGTCTCATCTCAGATCTCACTCTTTCTAGTTTGGGCTATGTAGAATTTTGATTTTTGAGTCTTCATTTTAATTTGAGGTTAACTGCTTGAGCTCCAATCTCCATTTCTGTTTTGTTTGAGTTGACCGTGTGTGCAATGGTATATTTAATGTGTATATTGGTATATAATTATTTAATTTGTATATTAAATAAATAAATGCATTTTGGGCTTTGGCGTTTGCCCATTTGCCCTCGGATTGGGCAAGAGATTCAATGCGGAGTCAAGATTGCGGGCTTTCCTCAAGCCAGCCGATTAAGCGGAGTTTTCCGGGCCGTGGGCAAACCCGTCCCGTTTTGACAGCTCTATGGACATGTGACATTTTAAGACTTTGTTTGTTAATGTTTTAAAACTTTGTTTTGTAATGTTTTAAAATTTTGTTTTATTAATGTTTATGTATTTCGGGAGATGAGAGTTATTAATTGTTGTTTGAGTTAATTATGGTGTCTTTTTATGCAAAGTGAATTTTATTTACATATATAATATGTTTTTTATCAGGTAAAAAATTTATTTAATTTAATTTAGTTTTTGTACATATTATCGATGAAATTTTCGTTTCTAAAATGAATCAATAGTATCATAAA